>JARYGA010023110.1:0-27920 GCA_030545235.1 Helianthus tuberosus | reverse complement strand
AGATGTGTTCAAAAATATATTTTGGTAAATAATAGTTTTGGATACAAAGGAACGAAATTATGATTTTTCCAATTATTACAAAGTTATGTCATATTTTGACAAAGGAAAATATAGCATTTTTTGACAAATATAAATACGTATGTTTTCCTTGGAATTATTAGAAAGTATATTATTTTTGGGAAAAATATATATTTTCTTGAGTAAACATGAAATACATTATTTTTTGGATAAAAATAAGTTATATATATTTCCTAAATTAGACTTGAAAATATATTATTTTGGAACTACAAATATTTTTGCCAAAAGAAAAATTATGAATAATTTTTCTAAATAATACTTCTTAAAATATATTTTGGAAATATATATATTCATGGTTTCTATTAAAAATAATGTTCCGGAAAGTTTAATAATTAATTAAGTATGAGGAAACTTAATAACTACAATAAAATACATATTCTCGTACGTATAAATACACACCGGAATACGACACCAAAACATGGCAAAAATGTTCAAATACAAGAACACGAGTACACATGTATAAGATACCCCCATCCTTGGGAAGGAAATACAAGTATAATACTTGGGTAGTATTATTACAAAAATGTTGTCTAACAATTATTCCAAAAATTAATAAATATAATTAAGTCGAAATATTTATTATTTTGACAATAATTATATAACTTGGAATAATATCAGAAGCGTAAAAGAAACGTAACTCAGAAACGTTAACACTAAGTCAAGGCACGGCCCGTCCGTCTAATAGACATTAGTACATTGTAGGTAGTCGTGTTCACCGGAGAAGTACGAGTTACAGTTGTTGAAGACCCAAGACTGTGAGTTTCGTGTTCCCCCTTTTCTTTAACTATTTTCAGTTTTATAACTTCGGGGGTGAAATACGTGTTACAACTGTTTACATACATTACTATTTGGTATGGTTAGCTAAGGAAGGGTACACTTAGATCATGTGAGTGGTGGGCACAACGCATAAGGCCATCAATCCTAGTTATAGGACCGAGGGACATGAGTGATAGATCTATTTGGGTGTAGCGAGCCCCGCCCATGTTGGACCAGGGTTTGGCCCATGGGTAGACTATGTCTTACAGCCGGAAGCCCGGTGCAAAATCTGCTAGGTTTAAGCTACCTGCATCACGTCACACATATTAATGGCCTTGCAACCCATTGGTGATCTGTTTTTCCTTGTTGCTTTCATACCGGGATTTATAAACGTACATACATACTTACAGTGATTTCAAAGGTTTATACATACACACAAACAAATACACGAACTCGCTCAACTTTTGTTGATGTTTTCAAAATACATGTATTTCAGGGAATTAGTAAGTGGATCTGGCGGGCGTTGGAAGTTTAATGCTGCGTTGTGAATAAAGACGTCATCCATGGTTTGGAGGTTTGGGTTGGGTGTCTTATTCCTGGATGAGACACGCCTTCCAAATCTTGGTTTTATCTAATATCTTTTGTTGAGTCCTTAGTGAACTCCTAAAACAATTCAGATGGTTTGTAAAACTTGTGTTTGAAGTCTACGTTTTAAAACAATGTTGTTATGTTTAAATTTATTTAATGGATGACGAATCTATGGTTTTATCATATAGTTGATGTTATGATTGAATGCAATGGTATTAAGAAAGTCACACCATAATCACGCTTCCGCAAAAGTCAGGGTGTGACATACATGGGGAATGATAATATAGCGGCTGATTTAGCTGGTAGTGGTCCACAAGTTCTGGAGGAGAGAGGAAATTCTTTATTGAATAATCCTAATATAGTGGGCTCATCTCCTGCAGTTGGGCTTGGTAAACGGTCCAGAGAAGTTCGAAGCCCTCCTTCAACTAGGTCTATGCAAGGCCCACCTATGAGGAGTTTTAATCATGGTTTTGGGCCTGGGGAGTCTTCTTTTCACCTTAACCGACTTGTGACATCTCCAAGTTTATCTGATGTAAGGAGATCGGTAGACAGGGATAGCCCTGGGTTGAAGTCGCAGCAGGTGGAAATCCTCCAGCAAAATTTGGAAACACATCAGCCTGAGGATCAGATAACGGTTAATCTGGGAGGATTGGATTTCGATGATAACAGAATTAGGGAGGAAGTTCTTGCAACGGTTTTGGTTGGAGCGATGATCGGTATCAACTTAAATGGTTTCCAGGAAGCTACTAAGGTCAGTATTCAAGGTGAAGGTGTCCAAATTTGTGTCCAATGAATTTTCTATCTATCAATCTTAGGGGTGTACGGGATTCCCGTAAAGGTGACTGGGTTAGGGGTTTGAAGACGTCTTACGGTGTCCACTTTATAGCTATTCAAGAAACCAAAGTGGATGATTCAGTGAAATTCATGTTTAATTGCTTTTGGGGGCGGTCAGTATACAATTTGGAACTGGTGAATGCAGAGGGTCGATCCGGGGGCCTGGCATGCCTTTGGAATCCGGCTTTGTTTTCATGTGACGACGTGGTAAAAAAATAGATTCTACCTAATTCTATCGGGTATTATGTGTCAAACAGGAATTCGAATTAATTTGGTCAACGTTTATGCGTCAAATGATCCGGGTGTTCGTAAAAGTATTTGGGCAAGTCTGGTGGAAATTAAAAATTCCGTGCAAGGAATGTGGGTTCTAATGGGTGATTTTAACGACGTGAGAGATGAATTGGAGAGATGCAATTCGGAATTCGTAGCAGCTAATGCGGAAGCTTTTAACCATTTTATCCTGTTTGCTGGTCTTTGTGAATACAATATGGGGGGTGGCAAGTTTACCTATATCTCCGATCGCGGGGATAAGTTGAGTAAGTTGGACCGATTTCTTGTATGCCTCGGCTTTATGGAGAGATGGCCAACTGCTTCATTTCAGGTACTTAATCGAGAGGCGTCGGACCATAGACCAATATTACTATTTACAACACCAACGGATTTCGGGCATATACCGTTAAGATGCTTTAACTCATGGTTGGAGCTACCGGGTTTTATGGAGTTGGTACATCATATATGTCATAATTTCACTTTTAATGGACCGGCAGATGTGGCATTATCAGTTAAATTGAGATGGCTTAAAAACAATATCAAAGCTTGGTTAAAAACGGAGCAAGATCGCACTGATGGTGCTTATCTGGAAAAAAAGAACAGGATCCAATGTCTTGAAAATCTTGCTGAGGAGCGATGAAGAACTGAGTGAAAAAGCCGTTTGTATTAATATTGTTTTGGAAGTGGATCGCCGGAAACAAATGGATGCAAGACAGAAATCTCGTGCTAGGTGGGCCATCGAAGGCGATGAAAATTCAGCTTATTATCACAACATTATTAACTCTAATATTAGCAATAATCGTGTCAACGGGCTCATTATTGATGGAGTTTGGGTGACAAATCCTGTGGAGATCAAAGAAATTTTTTTCGAGTTCTTTTCGAACCAGTTTGTGGAACCTATGACTTCAAGACCTGCTATTAGCTGCCATAATCTGGTTACTCTCACAGAAACCGAAGCTAATACATTGGTTGCACCTTTCTCTAATATGGAAATTAAGAAAGCGATTTGGGATTGCGTGGGGGATCGAGCTCCTGGCCCGGACGGTTTCAATTT
The DNA here is from genome assembly GCA_030545235.1 of Helianthus tuberosus. Taxonomy (NCBI): domain Eukaryota; kingdom Viridiplantae; phylum Streptophyta; class Magnoliopsida; order Asterales; family Asteraceae; genus Helianthus; species Helianthus tuberosus. The sequence continues at coordinate 24,340 of JARYGA010023110.1, read as the reverse complement.
TAAGTTCATCAAGAGGAATTGGGACCTTTTTCAAAATGATTTTATCAGGATTTTTCAGGAGTTCTTCATCAAAAGGTCTGTTAGTAGATGTTGTACCTCCTCTTTTCTGGCTTTAATTCCAAAAGTTAAAGACCCATCTACACCTTCATACTTTCGTCCTATCAGTTTGATTGGTGTTATTAATAAAGCAATTTCTAAAGTGTTAGTTAATCGGCTAAAAACTGTTATTGGGAGGCTGATTTCGGAAGAACAATCAGCCTTTTTGGCTGGGAGAAATATCACGGACGGTCCTCTAATTCTGAATGAAGCAATAGCATGGATGAAAAAGGCGAAAAAGTCGGGTATGATCTTTAAAGTTGATATTAATAAAGCTTATGATTCGTTAAATTGGAATTTTTTAGAATCTGTGATGTTACCAATGAATTTCCCGGTTAAGTGGAGGAAATGGATTATGGCTACCCTTGTTTCGGCGAGGGCCTATGTGTTGGTAAATGGTTCACCAACTATGGAATTCAAGTACACTCGTGGACTACGCCAAGGGGATCCGTTGTCACCTTTCTTATTTGTTATAGCTATGGAGGCTCTCACAGGAATCATGAAAAAGGCTATGTCCGAAGGCATTTTCGAAGGTCTTAGGTGTACGAATGATGGTCCAATCCTCTCACACCTCATCTATGCGGACGATGTCGTTTTCCTTGGTAGATGGTCGTATGAAAATGCTCTAAATCTCCATAGAATATTAAGGTGTTTTTTCTTGGTGTCGGGCTTAAAAGTGAACCTAGCAAAGTGTACCATGTTCGGAGTGGGGATAAATGATGAAGAGGTTAATTTAATGGCGGATTTTATGAATAGCAAAAAAGGATCATTCCCGTTCAAGCATTTGGGTTTGATTGTGGGAGCAAATATGAATCTTATTCATAATTGGAAGCCGATCATTGATATTTTTAAGGCCCGTTTGTCAATTTGGAAGGCCAAAAATTTATCATACAGAGGTAGAATCACATTGCTTAAATCGGTCTTGAACTCTTTGCCGACGTTTTTTTTCTCATTGTATAAAGCACGTGCGAAAGTAATTGATGCTTTGGAAAGGATTAGGAGAACATTCTTTTGGAGGGGTTCGGATGACAACTCATATATGAGTTGGATGGCGTGGGAAAAAGTTATCGCCCCTATTGAATACGGTGGTCTTGGATTCGGTTCTCTTCGTGACGCCAATTTGGCAATGTTGTCAAAATGGTGGTGGAGATTTAAAACGGATAAAGATGGTCTTTGGAGAAGAGTCATATGGTCGGTTCATCATAATGAGAGGTCGTGGTCTCCAATCCCAGGAAAAATCTCCCTTTCCGGCCCGTGGAAGCAAATAGTGGGTGTCCAGGTACCTCTTAACTTAGTTGGTATAAATCTTCCTGATCTTATATGGTGTGATGTGGGATCCGATTCAAAGGCATCTTTCTGGTTGGATTTTTGGATTGGTTCACAACCACTTTATTGTATGTTTCCTCTGTTATTTGCTCTTGAAGTAAATAAACTATGTAGAATTTCACAAAGGGTGGTTTGGGATTCAATTGGTGCCAGTTTCATGTGGTTATGGAAAAGAAATATCAGCAGTGATGATGAAGTGTTTAAGTTACAAAACCTCCTCGACATCCTCAATCAGTTTCGTCCTCGTGCCGGCCCAGACGTTTGGATTTGGAAACCTCAGCCAACTTACGGTTTCTCGGTGGCTGCCATCAAGCATACAGCGGCAGCTTTTAATAGATCCGTTCCAGAATTTCTGTTTTTCTGGAATAATTTGGTGCCGAAAAAAGTGGGTATTGTTTCGTGGCGAGCATTGTCGGAGCGATTGCCAACAAAATCTGCATTGGTGGCTCGAAACGTAGATGTTGGGAGTATAGGTTGCCCGTTGTGTAATGATTACCCCGAATCTAGCAATCATTTATTTGTGGCATGTCAGTTCTCGCAAGCGATTTGGTTCGTGGTTGCACAATGGTGTAAGATTCCACCTTTGATTACGTTTAGTCTTAAGGATGTGTTGGATATTCGCACTGCTGTGTCGGGTTCGAAGAGGAAAAAGAAGATCATAAATGCCATTTTTCAAGTTGTGGTGTGGAGTATTTGGAGGTTGAGAAACGAGGTAATTTTCCGACAGGTTGACCCAAATATGTCAAGGGTGATAGAAGAATCTAAGTCAATGTCATACTTGTGGATAAAGAACAGGCTAAAATCCTCTAATTGGTCTTGGGGCGAGTGGAGAAATTTTAATTTTGTAATGTAGTTGGTATGGGTAGGTCATGGACGTTTTATTTGGTGGAATTTTGGTGCAAACTTCACTGTATATTTGGTGTCTAGCTTCTTGCTAGTTTAGTAATAAAATTTTCTGTTGGCCGTTCAAAAAAATGTAAAAGGACAAAAAAACCAATGAATTAACTGACTATTTTGGATGGAGTTAGTGAGTTGGACAAAAATGATAAAAAATGGAAACGTCACGCACTTATGGGAGAGAAAACCATTTTGATTAAAGTAAAATTTTAGGTCAAACCTCATGAACTAACATGACAATTACTCCATGTTAATGTTTATTATTTATGTTTATATTTCATGTTATTTTTAAACTAGTCATATTTTTGTAAAGTGATGTTTATCATTTATGTTATATTTCATGTTATATAAAGAGTTTTTTTTATGACCAAGAAAAGAGAAGAAAAAAATAGTAGGGATCATAAACACGTGATAAAAGCATCATTGATTATCGATCTTATCATATTAGGTGCTTGTCTTTTGATGTGCCAAAATAACTTTAATGCCTTAATAGTATCCACAAAACAGTATTATCTATTATTATACATATGAATATAAAGAGGGGACGAACAGTAATATTTTGATAATATATGATTTTTCTTTAATATTTTAATATTATATAGTTTTTTTATATTATATTTTTAACCTTAAACATATTTAAACTTTTAATTTTAACTTTAATGATTTTTTTAATATTATCAATACCGTCCGAACAGCATCAGTACTGGTACCGTATAACAGCGCTTTAGTTTCTTTTGTAGAATGATGTCGGTTACCCTTTTTCGTTTTTTATTAATATATAACGCTTTATAAAATTTCAAATATGCTATCTCTTCAATACAATTTTTATTCGAACGGGTCAAATATACTTGATATTTTTATCGTCACAAGCCAAACAAATACCGACAAACAACGCCGATACATGTACCGTATTCGTTTTTTTGGTTTTATCGACGTGGCTGTATAAAATTAATTAAACATAGAGTTGTATTCAAAATCATGTAATTTTTTTTGTATCGTAACATATTTCGAGTGCCAACACCGGTACAAATATCTATTTTTATAGTTTTTAATCAATGTAAAACACATGTTAATTGCTATGCCAAATGCCGATATCATACTGTAATGAACCGGACCGATACTGCCTCAAAGCCCGCCGCAAAGCGCAGGGAAGTCCAACTAGTTATTATCTATATGAATACAAAGATGGCATGAACAGTAGATGTTTTCTTAGGTTTTTTGTTTTTTATTTATTAGCTTTATATTAATTATTTGTTACTTTTAGTAGCAACCGATAAGTTTTAAATATATTTATTTTTTTTAGTAATATTTTATTGATTATTTAATTTGATTTTTAGTGTTAAATTTAAAAAAAAATTGTAATCCCGTATCTGTGTTTAATTTTTTTTAATATTTCAAGTTATTTGTCCGCGCGTTATGATAGTATGTTACCGCGTGCATTAGATCGATTCGATTCATTACAGTACTAGTATGATACATGCATTTGGTATAGAACTCAACATATGGTTTACATGACCAAAAACAATAAAAACGAACACTGGTACTGGCACTGATGTTGTTCATACGGCACCGATCGGTTCAGAGTGTCACGGTACTGATAACGTTATTCGTTTATCCTCGTAGATAGAGTTGTATGAATTTAAAAGAAAATTTATCCATGCATCGATATTTTTTTAAATGGGTTATAAGCTATAGTTTGTGTCAGTATCGTAATGTTAGCATAATGAATCGATCGATACAGATAAAACAACATTGGTACTAACACCGATATATGTTTTTATGGTTTTCAGTCAAAGGAAAACATGTGTCGAATCCTTTTGAGCATATTTTTTGTTGTTGAGTGCCGGTATCATACTGATACAACGAAAAAACCAAACTGATGTCATAACAAACCAAATCAATAACGATCAAGCACCCGCTGCGAAGCGCGAGGAAAATTCCACTAGTTATATATATGAATACAAAGTGAGGATGAACTGTAAATCTAAATTTTAATACTTTATTTAATTTAATTATATTTATTATAGCTAATTATATATTATATTTTGATTTATATTAAAAATAAATAGTAATTTATTTTTATTATTGTAAACTATACGTGTGCCGATAAAAATATAAAAAACATATATTTTGGTATTTGAGTATTGATACGTGACTAACGAACCGATTTTAGTCGAACAACCTTGGTACCAACATCGGTAGTATCGGAACCGGTATTCTTTTTATGGTTTTTGATTGATATTAATATATATCCTTTTGTGCATATCGCAACTTTATTTTTTTAGTTTTATCCTTCAACTACTATAGGGATTGCCGGTACCGAAATGAACCAAACCCCTACCAACTGATTATATATATTAATAGAAAGTTATCATGAACAGTGATATAGGGTTTTTAAGTAGTTATTTATTTTTTATTCTAAATTTGAGCATATATATATTTTTTATTTTATTTTTTTATATTTATAGTAATCCCTTTTAATGAAATTTTATTCATTATTTAATTTGTCTTTTTTAAATAAGTTAGTTGTGTTTGTTAACTTATTTTAAAAATCTAACCCCGTGACTTTGTTTATTTGATATATATTTATTAAGTATTTTTTTAATTCTAATTTTAGACATATTTTTTATAACATTTAAGATACGATATTTTATAAATTAATGTTGTTTACCTTCTTTCGTTATTATAATAATATAGTATAATGTTTTATAATTCTATGAATATACCATTGCAACATGCTTATTTTATCTGTGTTTTGATAAAAACTTTGTTCAAAATTGATCGAGTCAATTATAATTGATTCTTTTTGTTTATCACCGTGACAAACCGAATCGAAACCTTTAATATCATAAGCTATAACGAGTGTAGGTGACGAACAAAACTGATACCGTCCGAACAACATTGGTAGTACCACGTCAACTTTAAATGAACATCAGTACCAATAATTATACTTTTGAAACCTTTATCGATATTTATTTTTATATTTTTTGAACGATGTAAAACGTGTGTCTATATGTTTTTGGGCATATCATGACTTTATTGTTTGGGGTTTATCTTTCGGTCACTATACAAAGTGTCGATTATGGTACCGGTACTTTATTGAATCGAACCGCTACCAACTAACTTCCCGCCGCAACGCGCGGGGAAAGTTCACTAGTTAGGATTTAAATATGAGAAACGCATGAAATAATTATTACAGCGATGAGAAAGATGACTTTATAATGATTATATTTATTATTTTTATATTTATATTTTTTTTGAAAAGTCATTTTTTTGTATGACAAATTGGATTTAAATCATCTCAACTTTTTCAATTTGGCGGATAATAATCCCAACTCAGTTATTGGCCGATAATAATCCGAACTAGTCCACTTTTGGCCGATAACAGTCTGTGTTAAATATAGCTTTACGAAGTTAAGTTTTTTTCCGAATTAAAAACCGATTTTTAGGGCTTTTGATTTACGATGTCTGCCTTGGCGAGGACAGGGGCGTACCCACCCTAAGCCGTGGGTGGGCGGGCGCACCTCTTGAAAAAAAAAAATAGTGTTATTTTTCGCCGGAAATCATGAACGCACCCTTGGAAATTTTCACCCGCTCCACTTAGAAAAAAAAAATATTATGAATTTATAAAAAAATAAACACTAATTATTATTTAATATATAAGTAAATAACACAATTTATATAATTATTATTTAACCACTTATTCACTTAATTACTTAACCCAATCAAAGCCCAATCGGCAATCTAATTTTATTAACCCAAGCCAAAACCCAACCAAAAGAAATTTGAATTAAATAAATAACCCAAACCCATCTACCCATTCTATTTCCAAATCCCGCAAAAAAAAAAAAAAAAAAAAAAAAAAAAAAAAAAAAAAAAACCTCCCAGCGACTTGACGTACTTATGACCGGACGACTTTTTTTTGCTGGAAAAACCAAAATTCCGACAGGACCGACCCATATTACGCTAGAATTCCAATATAGAACTAGTATGGTTTCTTTGTTGAGGTTTTTTTTTTTTTTTATGTGATGATTAAGAGAAAATATAGATGTATAAGGGTTTGCTGTTTTTATGTTTTTTTTATAGTTTTTTTGTTGTTCTAGACTTGTAGTTCAATGATTTTGTTGTTTTATTTATAGTTTTGTTTGTTTAAATGCTTAGATACAAGTAATCAACATTTAATACTAGAGCTTGAATGTTTGAAAATAAAATTCAAAATTATGGACTATCGTTGAACATGATTGTTTTATTTTGTTTAAGTGTTTAGTGTTGTTTTTTGAACTTATGGAGCGATTTATATGTAATAGGAACCATGAGTAAGAATATAATGAACTTACAGAGTGTTTAGTATCTATGGATGATGTTTTGGATAGATTTCAAAAAATGAAAACCTGTAGGGCACAATTTTAAATATGTTTGTAATGATGTTTCACGTGTTTTTGATGATTATATAAATTTTAGTTTGATGTTCTTTTGTCTTACATGACTGGACCCGATCCGACCCGCTATGAACCGATTTTTTATATAGCTAAGGGCCTAAATCTTTAAAAATATTCCGCACCCCCAGTAAAAAATTCCTGGGTCCGTCACTGGGCGAAGGTTCGTGGGCAGCGCCTCCAAGGGGTGGCAGCCCCTGTTGGGGTCAAGCTGAGTTGTATACGATTGGATTTTTTTTTTTGGTGAGTCATCAAAATAATTCGATCTGATAGTGATTACACGTTTCTCGGATCATCCCGGGCAAACTTATTTTCCCCAACACAAGATTTCATGACATCTGACAGAAAATATAAGCCTACACATCTTTGAAGATTTACCAAAAGGTGCTTTTGTTTGTGAGTTTGTTGGAAAAGTGTTAAGACATGTAAATTTTACCATGTAGCGTAATTGTGTTGTTTGTATCACATAACCCTTGCAACCAAGCCTTGATGTACGACCAAGGTTGTATTATGTTCTTAACATCGATATGTAGCTTGAAATGTCATTGACTTACGAGATGACAAGCGCAGGCTCGTGGATGGCCTATGTGCTAGTTATACGTTGGTTCTGCTCGCAAATGAAGATCCATCATACACTATAATAACCATTAGCATTCTTTTATTGAGCAAAAGTTAAGTCCTTGCATAGTAGACATCGGTCTATATCACATTATAACTTTATACAAACGAGTGTTATTAAATCCGCGCTTTGCGCTGTGGGTGGGTATCAGTTCGTTTAATTATGGTACTCACACTCGTTATCGCAACCAATAGAGAAAAAAAATCATGACATGACTAAAAATATACCAACACAGCGGGAATTTGATCGGTATCGGTTTATTTTGTTACGTCACCTACACTCATTACAGCAACCCATAGAGAAAAAAAATCTTGATATGATCAAAAAATACTGACACGTGAATTACATCGATAAAAAACAAACGCAAGCTAGTTACATAAGACTATGGGGTATGGGGCGGGGGTTGGGTACAAACGCCCACGTCACCACCCCGGGTGAGCTTGGGTTTCGGCGTGGCCCCTTAGGCGAGGGTTTCAGCCCGGGCGTTGGGCGGGGCTACGAACATGACATGGCGGAACCTCGTTGGCCAAGAGCACTAGCCCTTTGAAATTGGTTTTTTTTTTCCACGCCCCACCATACCCCTTTGAAATTGGCTTTCGGTCTTGGGTGCCACATACTCCACGTGTCGCACCATGCCCCCAACCCACGCCCCACCATACGCCACGGTCTAAGATATATAAAAGAACCACATAACACATGTAAAAAACCATAACACATGTAAAAAACCACTAAATACCACATATAAAAAAAAGCTTAAAAACAAATATACTGTTCATTCACTTTATCTTTTATTAGTATACAAAACAAATATACTGTTCATTCACTTTATCTTTTATTAGTATACAATTTTCCCAGCAAACAAAAGTTAAGAAAACTATATAACTCTCACCATCCCATAACATGCACCATGTGAGTAAACTCTCCTTTCTTTTAAACGGAATAATAAGCATGAGTGTGTTTTTGGTCCCCTCCTTATTTGTGTGTATTCACCTTCAAACACATACAAACAAGTGATGATGTCGACAATCAACGACAACACTTACAACTTATATATTCGATTAACAATTATTCTTCGTCACCTCGCACGTTCTCTAACAGGGTGTTGATCAACTATTGAAACCGACATTAACAATTATTCTTTCGTCACCTCGCACGTTCTCTAACATGGTGTTGATCAATCATTGAAACCGACAACGAATTGACCTGTTCGGTGGGTTTGAGATTTACACTATTTGGTTCGCAGTCTGAAAATTAGAGTACACAGTTAAACACCCAGGAATGGAGTAACACTATTCATGGTCAAAGTATTATAGACCTGAAAAAGAATTTTAGAAAAAAGGATAGTTAGTAGTTACATTTATATTTACACAGATAGAATATTAGTACCCATGTCATACAAAATTTTATCTCTGTAGTCATGAAATACGAAAATAAATTCCATGTATGCGCTTTTTACTTCTTTCTACAAGTGCGTAGAATTATTTTAAAAATTCAATTTTTTTACAGGTACAAAGTGGGTCAGATTTTCTTTACGCATTTCATGACTATAAAGATATATAGTCACTAATCTATATATAAACATATTCCTCTTCTAGTTAGTAGTTAGTTTTTTATTTGTCAGATAATGTATTGTAGACATGGCAATTGTGGCCCAAGGGTCTACATATGGGCTGATATGTGATATGGACTTTAAAAACAAAGCCAGGTGCAGTTTTGGTTAACATTTAAAGTTAAAAGGGGTCAGAATGGGCATATCAAGTTTTATTATTATACATATTAATTATTAATTATTATTTTATCTATATGAATATGAACCGGTGATGAATAGTAATCAAAATAAGCATAATTTTTAAAGTTTTTTGTTTTTTATTCTTTTGTCAATATTTTATTTATTATTGTTTCTGTTTTTTAGTAATAAATAGTAATAGTAATTGATAATCTTAGGTATTTATATTTTTATTAGTACTATTTTTTTATCGTTTAGTTTGATCATTTGGAGTTTTGGAGTTTTGGTAATAACATATGTTTATAAAATTAAAAAAGGTTTCAAAACCTGCTTCTATATTTATTTTCTTATGTAACATTCCAAGTTATTTGCCCGTGTATTGTGATGGTACATTATTGCGGACATTGGATCGGTATCGGTTTGGTTCGGTTCATTAAAGTACATGTACGATTCATGTGGGTTATGGTACGTTATTGTGGGCATTGGATCCGTACCAGTTTGGTTCGTTTCATTACAGGTACGATTGATGCACTCAGTATATCAATAAACACGTGTTTTACATCGACCAAAAAAGATAAAACAAACACCGGTACCGATACCGATGTTGTACAAACGGTATCAGTCGGTTCAAATTTTCACGGTACTGGTACCGATACAGATTCATTTATCGTCATAGACAAAGTTATATAAATGAAAAACTTTTGAAACCGGAAACCATAAAAACGAATACAAGCATCGGTACAAATGTTTTTTAGTATGGTAGCTAACGATACAATGTCATTTTATTGAAAGAAAAAAACAATAAAAATAAATACCAGTTGCGAACCGATGTTGTTCATTCGGTTTTGGTCCGGTTCACTGCGGTAGCGGCACGATATCTGTTATCAAATAAGAAACTATAAAAATGAATACATACCAACACAGTTGTTGTTTGGTTCAGTACGAGATGGTGGCAATACGATCTTAGCTTATCGAAAGCGAAAACAATAAAAAAAATACATGTACAGATAGAGATGTTCAGTCGGTTACATTTCGGTTTTGTATGATAGTGACACAATGATCGTTTTCAATAAAGTTTATATGTCAGTGTTGAAAAAAATAAACATAGAACGCGAACCAAGCAAACCGATATCAACTGAACAACATCGGTACTGATATCGATATTCGTTTTTATTGTTTTCGATCACTATAGGGTTTTCTCTTTTGATTACTATAGCGAGTGTCGATACCGTAACGAACCCAACAAATACCAACCGAATTCCCGCCGCGAAGTGCGGGGGAAAATCATTAGTTATACATATTATACATAAGTTTTCATAAACAGTAGTTTCAATATTTTGATAATATATAGTTTTTCTTTAATATTTTAGTATTATATAGTTTTATTATATTATACCTTTAACCTTAAACATATATAGATTTTTAATTTTAACTTTAATGAATTTTTAATATTATTATTATTATTATCTATATGAATAAAAAGTCCTGATGAACGGTGATTGTTAATTTTTAAGTATTTATTTTTATTTTTAGTGATATTTTATTTCTTATTCATTTATTTTTTAGTAATAAATAGTAATTTATAATTCTTGTAGTTGTTTTTTATGGTAGTATTTTATTTATTTAGCATTCAATTTGATTATTTGTTAACTTTTTGTAAAATTGTAAATCTACATATATGCCTATTTATTTTTTAAGGTTCCAAGTTATTTGTCCGTGCATTGTGATGGTACGTTACTGCGGGTGTTGGGTCGGTATCGGTTTGATTTGTTGCAGTACCGGTACGATTTATGTACTCGCTATAGAAATCAACATGTGTTGTTCTAACTGTATCAATCGATTCAGATTGTCACGATACTGGTACCGATATTCATTTATCGTCACAGACAAAGTTGTAAAAATGAAAATCTTTTGAAAACGGAAACGATAAAAATGAATACAGGTATCGGTTCCAATGTTGTTTGAGACGGTACGCCATCGTTAACTTGATTATTCGTTAACTTTTTTGTAAAATTGTAAATCTACATCTATGTTTATTTATTTTTTAAGATTGCAAGTTATTTGCCAGCGCATTGTGATAGTACGTTACCGCTGGCTTTGGATCGGTATCGGTTTGATTCGTTACAGTACCGATATGCTTTATGTGCTCGGTATAGAAATCAACATGTGTTGTTCGAACGGTATCAATCGATTCAGATTGTCACGATACTAGTACCGATATTCATTTATCGTCACAGACAGAGTTGTAAAAATGAAAATCTTTTGAAAACGGAAACCATAAAATGAATATATGTATCGGTTCCAATGTTGTTTGGGATGGTACGCCATCGATTCAATATCAGTTCATCGAAAGAAAAAACAATAAAGATAAATACTGATGTTGTTCATTTGGTTTTGATTTGGGACGGTACGCCAGTTTATCGAAAGAAAAAACAATAAAAATAAATATAGGTACCGAACTGATGTTGTTCAATCGGTTTCGATTCGGGTCACTACGATATCTATTATCAAACAATAAACCATAAAAAGTAATAAATAACGGTACTGATGTTATTCGGTTCAGTACGATATGGTAGCGATATGATCTTAGCTTATTGAAAGCAAAACAATAAAAATAAATACCAGTACCGATACAAATATTGTTCAGTTGGTTTGGATTCAGTTTGGTACGATAGCGGCACAATAGTAGTTTTCAAAAACGTTTATATGGCATTGGTGAACAAATATACATAGGACGTAAACGAACTAAACCGATATCAACTTTAATTGAACATCGGTACCGGTATCGATTTCGCTTTTATTGTTTTCGATCGATGTAAGGTTTTCTCTTTCGATTACTACAGCGAGTGCCAGTATTGTAACGAACCGAATAGAAACCGACTGAATTCACGCCGCGAAGCGCGGGGTAATATCACTCATTATACATATGATTTGAAAGTTATGATGAACAGTATTTTACATTTTTTAAATAATTTATTTTTTTCATAGTATATTATATATTCTTTTATTTTTTTAAACTTTTAATTATAAATAGTAATTAATAATTCTTGACTTTTTAAATAATTTATTTTTTCATAGTATATTATATATTCTTTTATTTTTTAAACTTTTAATTATAAATAGTAATTAATAATTCTTAAGTGTTTGTTTTTGTTTTTTAGTAATTAACTTGCCTTTGTATTTTTTTTTTAAATTTTATACATTTGCATCTATGTTTATTTGACTGCACGTTGTGACGATACGTTACCACAGGCATTGGATCGGTATCAATCCGGTTCCTTATAGTACCCGTATATTGACCAATAACGATAAAAACGAACACCGGTACAAACACCGAGGTTGTTCGAACGATATCGATCTGTTCGTATTGTCACAGTACTGGTACTGATATTCATTTATTGTTGCAAACAACCTGTATAAATGAAAAAAAAAATTAACCTGAAACCATAAAATGAATACATGTATCGGTACTAATGATGTTTCGTACAGTACGATAGCGATACAATATCAATTTATCGAAAGAAAAATAAAACAATCAAAATAAATACCGATAGCGAACCGATTTTGTTCGTTCGGTTTTGGTTCGGTTAACTAAGATAGCGGCATGATATACGTTATCAAACAAGAAGCCACAAACTGAATACATACATGTACCAATGTTCTTCGATTCGGTACAGTATCGTAGCGATGTCGTGTTAGATTATCAAAAACAAAAACAATAAAATAAATATGGTGTTACACAGATGTTGTTCAATTTGTTTCGATTCGTTTTGGAACGATACCGACACAATATTCATTTCAATAAAGTTTATATCACAATGTTGACAAAAATAAACATAGAATGCAAACCAACCGAACGGATATCAACCGAAAAACATTGGTACCATTATCGATATTCGTTTTTATTCTTTTCGAGCGATATAAGGTTTTTTTCTTTCTATTAATATAGTGAGCATCGGTACCGTAAGGAAACAAACAGATACCGACTGAATTCCCGCCGCGAAGCACGAGAGAATTTCACTAGTTATATATATGAATATAAACTGTTGATGAACAGTAAGTATAAATTTTAATATTATATTTAATTTAATTATATTTATTAAAGATAAACTGTTGATGAACAGTAAGTATAAATTTTAATATTATATTTAATTTAATTATATTTATTATAGCTAATTATATATTCTTTTATATTTTGATTTGATTTATATTGAAAATAAACAGTAATTAATTTTTATTATCGGAGACTATACGTGTGCCGATAAAAATAGAAAAACATATATTTTTGTATTTGAGTGTTGATACGTGACTAACGAACAACCTTGGTGCCAACATCGGTAGTATCGGAACCGGTATTCTTTTTATGGTTTTTTATTGATATTAATATATATCCTTTTGTGCATATCACAACTTTAGTTTTTTAGTTTTCTCTATCAGTGCCCAAACCCCTACCAACTGATTTTATATATATATATATATTAATAGAAAATTATCATGAACAGTGACATAGGGTTTTTAAGTAGTTATTTTTTCTTATTTTTATTTTAAATTTGAGCATATATTTATTTTTTATTTTTTTATTATATTTTTAGTAATCCATTTTAATGAAATTTTATTCATTATTTAATTTGACTTTTTTAAATAAGTTGTGTTTGTTAACTTATTTAAAATTTTAACTCCGCAACTATGTTTTATATATATATATATATGAATATAAATTGTTGATGAACAGTAAGTATAAATTTTAATATTATATTTAATTTAATTATATTTATAATAGCTAATTATATATTCTATTATATTTTTATTTGATTTATATTGAAAATAAATAGTAATTAATTTTTATTATCGGAGACTATACGTGTGCGATAAAAATATAAAAACATATATTTTTGTATTTGAGTATTGATACGTGACTAACGAACCGATTTTAGTCGAACAACCTTGGTACCAACATCGGTAGTATCGGAACCGGTATTCTTTTTATGGTTTTTGATTGATATTAATATATATCCTTTTATGCATATCACAACTTTATTTTTTTAGTTTTCTCTTTCAGCGACTATAGTGATTGCCAGTACCCCAAACCCCTACCAACTGATTATATATATATATATACAATGACATAGGGTTTTTAAGTAGTTATTTTTTCTTATTTTTATTTTAAATTTGAGCATATATTTATTTTTTTATTTTGTTTTTAGTAATCCCTTTTAATGAAATTTTATTCATTATTTAATTTGAATTTTTTAAATAAGTTGTGTTTGTTAACTTGTTTAAAATTTTAACCCCGCAACTATGTTTATTTGATATATATTTATTAAGTATTTTTTAATTCTAATTTTAGACATATTTTGTTTTTTTATAACATTAAAGATACAATATTTTATGAATTAATATCGTTTACCTTCTTTCGTTATTCTAATAATATAGTATAATGCTTTATAATTCCATGAATATACCGTTGCGACATGCTTAATTTATCCGTGTTTTGATAAAAGCTTTGTTCAAAATTGATCGAGTCAATTATAATTGATTCTTTTGTTTATCACCGTGACAAACCGAGTAGAAACTATCTCAATACCTTTGGTGGCAGTATAGGGTACCTTTTATATCATAAGCTATAACGAGTGTCGGTGATGAACAAAACTGATACCGTCCAAACAACATTGGTACCACGTCAATTTTAAATGAACATCAGTACGAATAATTATACATTTTAAACTTTATCGATATTTATTTTTATATTTTTTGATCGATGTAAAACATGTATGGATATGTTTTGGGCATATCATGACTTTATTGTTTGGGGTTTATCTTTTGGTCGCTATACAAAGTGTCGATTATGGTACCGGTACTTTATTGAATCAAACCGCTACCAACTAACTTCCCGCCGCAACGCACGGGGGAAGTTCACTAGTTATACATATCAATTAAAACTGTCATGAATAGTGTTTCAATGTTTTATTTTAATGTGTTTATTTATATTTTAATTTATTTTCAAGTGTTTATTTATTTTTATATAGTTTTTTATTCAATCATTTAGTTTAACTTACGTTTGTTAATTTACAAAAGAAAAAAAATCCGCAACAATGTTATTTTAACATTACAATATAACTTCTATTTAAAATGGATATTGTGCTACAGGTGTACCAAACCAAACCGAAAATGACAATGAACGGTAATTATTATTTTAAAGTATTATTTTTTTTAAATTATTATTTATCATTTATTTTGATTTTTTTTTCTAATAATCTGTGTTTATTTTTTCTAATATTGTGATAAAGTTTTTTCTTTGAAATAGATAATGTGCCGATAACGTACCAAAAAGTACTGAATCGATTGAACAACATCTGTATCGATACCGCTACTAATTTTTATTGTTTTTACTTTTAATAAACTGGCACCATATCGTTATTATACCATAACAAAACAAACGAACAACATTGGTACCGGTACTTGTATTCATTTTTATAGTTTTCGGTTTTGATAATTTCTAGTTTATACAACTTTGTCTACAACGATATATGAATAATGATATAAATACTATGACGATCTGAATCAATCAATACCGTTTGAACATTCGTGTCAATACCCATGTTCATTTTTTTCGTTTTCAGTGAATTGATTTCTACACGGATTGCATGTATCGTACTAGTATTGTAACGAATCAAAGCGATACCAATCCAGTGCTTGCGGTAATGTACCGCAGCAACGCGCGGTCAAATCACCTAGTTAATATTAATAAAAAGTTACGATGAACAGTGTTTGTAGATTTTAGTATTAATTCAATTTAAGTTTTAATTGATTGATCATCATCTCTTTAATTGATTTCACATATTTTTTTCAAATATAAACAAACAATTTATTATTCTTTTGATAGTAATTGATAATTCTTAGATATTTGTTTTTTTCATCTTTTAATAGTAGTATGGGTATTTAGCATTCAATATGATTTTTTAATGATAACATAAGTTCGTTAACCTTTCAAATAAAAAAAATCAAAATATGTATCTATGTTTATTTATTTTTTAGCATGCCAAGTTATTTTCCCGCTCATTATGAAGATACGTTACCGTGGGAATTGGATTGGTATCGGTTTGTTACAGTACCGGAACGATTCATGCACTAGGTATAGAAATCAATATGTGTTTTATATCGACAAAAACGATAAACCGGACACGGGTACCCACACCGATGTTATTCGAAAGGTATCGATCAGTCTAGATTGTCACGGTACTAATACCGATATTCATTTATCGTCACAAATAGAGTTGTATTAATGAAGGATTTTTGAAACCAAAAACCATAAAAATGAATATAGGTATCAGTACTGATGTTGTTTTGTACGGTACGTTAGCAATACGATGTCAGTTTATTGAAAGAAAAACAACAAAAATAAATATCGGTACCGAATTGATGTTCTTTTGGTTTCAGTTCGGTTCACTATGGTAGCGGCACGATATTTGTTATTAAACAAGAAAACATAAAAATCAATACATACCAGTACGGTTGTTCTGTTCGGTACGGTATGGTAGCGGTACAATCTTGGTTTATCAAAAGTCAAAGGAATAAAACAAATACAAATACAAGTACCGATACAAATGTTGTTTAGTCGGTTTTGGTTCGGTTTGTTACAATAGCGGCACAATAGCCATTTTCATTAAAATTTATATGGCAATGTTGAAAAAAATAAACATAGAACGCAAACCAACCAAACTGATACCAACTAAACAACATCGGTAGGAGTATCGATATTCGTTTTTATTGTTTTCCTTCGATGTAAGGTTTTCTTTTTTTATTACTATAGCGAATGTCGATAACGTAACAAACCAAATAAATACCGACCGAATGTCCACTGCGAAGCGCGGGGAAAAATCACTAGCTTAATATAAGAGTTAAATGTCATTTTAGTTCATGTGGTTTTAGCTTAATATAAGAGTTAAATGTCATTTTGTCAGTTTAGTACAAAGGTTTAATTTTTCGTCTGTGGGTACAAAAAGGTTCACCGTTGCCATTTTAATCCACTGGGTTAACTTCATCCATTTTTTGTTAACGAGATGGGCAATTCGGTCATTTTATATGACCGAATTGTCTTCTAGTTGACAGAATTACATATAAAACAGAAAAAATGGATGCAGTTAAACAAGTGGACTAAAATGCCAACGGTGAAACCTTTTTGAACTCACAAGTGAAAAATGAAACTTTGGACTAAACTAACAAAATGACCCAAACTATAGAGACTAAAATGGCATTTAGCCCTTAATATAATGAATGTGACAGGATGGGTAAGTTAATAACATTGAACGAGTCACAATTCGTATTTACCACTTCTTTTAACTTAATCAGAGACATTTTAGCCGTGCTTCCTTTTCACACAAAAAAAATTCATTTATCGTTTTTTTATATACTAGTTTTTTAATAAATCAAAATTTGCAGATACCTCAAACAATCTTATTACTACTACTATAAACAGCAGAAACATATCCACACGGCTTGTAGAATTAAACTAACCTTATTTTGTTCCAGCTTTCATACACCCCACAAATAATGAAAGCTGTACCGGTATAGTACTGAAGAGATCAATAAATGTTTGGATTCTCTTTAACAGTTGAGCTTTCTTTTTATTATAAAATAACTTTTAGTAAACAAAATATAAAAAAAAAAAAAATCTATTTAAACTAGAAGTTCTTAAGATGGGCACATGGGACCAAGTAAAACATATCTTGTGATGGGAAAGTGGTCTTCAAGAATTTAAATGTAGAAACCAGCGTTAAAGTTAGATTCGAACATGAGACCACTGTTAAAAGGGAATGTGCCTCTGCTTAATGGTTGTGTTATTAATTTTAGGAACTAGAGTTATAGGCCTGGTCAAATTGGGCCATAAGGTCCTATAATGGATCCAAAGACTTATGACTCGTAGGGGCTGTTTGTTTTTTTCAAGAAGATCTTTCTGACCTCTTATGTCTGTTCCGCGCAGACCACGCGCAGACCTTTAGGTTTGAAGACTGTTTGTTTTCTCGAAGACCAAAAAGGTCTGCGCGTTTTCTTCTTGGGGCAGATGTGGACTCAAGTTTTCAAACCTCTTCTCCATCTTTCTTTTTCCCAGATACCACAGCCCCTTCTCTGAAACCCTAGCTCCTTCATCGCTGATTATTCCCCTCCACACAGCCCCTTCCCTTTTGCCCAGATACCACAACCACTTCCCTTTTTCTTCTAGCAACAATGGTGACCGAAACGTTCTGCATCCTCTTCTGCTTCCATCTGCTCTTTGAGATAGAGCAGATCATCATTGTCCAAGGCTGCAAATTCAAACGTTAAGGGGTGTTTTTGAATAATCAGAATCAGATAATCAGCTACTACTACTGCAATAAAACGAAATGTACAAGTCTATGAGATAATGTGATGGGCTTTTATTGTTAATCAAATAATAAGTAGTTTTGAGCATTTGGAAACTTATGATTATTCGATAAATTAATACATAAATAACCAAACACACACACACTTTACTTGATGTCGAAAACAAAAGTTTCTCACGTAGGTTAGAAAAAGGGTAATGTTTATATGGAGATTAATATTTATATCGTGTTAATGTTGAATCTCAATGGAGTTTAATTTGGCTTGTTGATTGATTAATAATAATAAGTTGGTTATAATTTTTTTTTTTTAATTTTATGGCTTATGATTAAATTGTTATATTATGGTAGAAGTTCTTTTGTTTATTTAAAATTTTGAAATAAAGATGTCTTGTTGTGTTAGTTTGTTATGACATGTTTAGGATACGTGAATTTGGGAAAATATCTAAATTATGTGATTTCAGTTTATTTCAGCAGCTTGCATAAGTTAAAAAACAAACAGTCTTCTTCTTGCAGACTGCAGAGGTTTGGTCCACCTCTTCAGCTACAGATGTGGTATGCAGACTGCAGACGTTTTACCTCTGAAAAAACAAACATCACTTTATTCTCTGTTTACAATAACATTTTGTTATAGTACAGACAGAAAGAGATATATACACACACAAATAATACTATATATATATGGGAAAGTTACTGTACAAATAAAATTAACGTACTAAACATACGAATTGCATGAAAAGGACAAAAGGAGGCGGTGACATTTTTGTAATTATCAGTAACTATCAAAATTACTCTACAAGAGTAATTTTGATCTTTTGTACAGTAATTTTGTAAAATGTTCATGTAGAGTAATTTTGGTCTTGTAAGGTAATTATCAAATTTACTCTACAAGTGTATCAAAATTACTCTGCATCAATTTTTTTTACATTTTTTACAATTTTTTATTAAAAATCGCTAGTTTTTGTATATAAAAATTTTTTGTAGTGCGCATAATACACATGTGTACTATGATTGAGGTTCCTGTAAAAAAGATCAAAAGTGTGAGAAGGGTAAGAAAGAATCTACACCATTAGATCTTTGATCTAATGGTTGAGATTAATAGGGACCAAATTGTAAAATTTGTTTTATTTTTTTGGACTGAATTGAAAATTGTAGGGGTAATAAAGTTTTTATATCCATTCAAAACAGGAAACTGTAAATCAAAATCCCTAAAATTTCGATCTCTTTCTCTCTACATCGCACGACCAGATGATGTCTCTGTCAACCACCGTGAGAGGCCGTCATACACACGACAGTGGAGCGGCGGTTCTAGTAGCACCAGTTCATCATCTCCGGCGGTGCAGCGGTTAGCGCAAGTTATGGCCTCTCAGACTACCGGTGATGATGAGGATGGGGATGAGGATGATGATGACCTAGGGTTCCTGTTTGCTAAACCGGCGTCGTTTGCGAGTAAGAGTAACGGTAACGGTAGTGCCGGCCACCTCTCCACGACGGTGGTGGCGGAGCGACAATGGTGGTGCCGGTAGTGGAACGACGGAGGTTGTAGTGTTATATAGAGCTATAAAATGGTAATATGGTGTTATATACTTATTTTGTAGTGTTATGTACTTATTAAATGGTGTTATATAATTATTGAATGGTGTTATATAATTCTTGTTTTGTAGTGTTATGTACTTATTAAATGGTGTTATATAATTATTGAATGGTGTTATATAATTATTGAATGGTGTTATATATGTGCTGAATGGTGGTTGAAGTGTTATTCGTAGTGTTTTTTTAGAGACCTTTTAAAAAAATCATGTTCTTATAATTAAGGTGGCGGTTATGGAAAGTTTTGAATTAATTGAATTAATGATAAAATTACTTGTTTACCATTTTGAATTAATTTAATTTGAGGACACATGTCATCTCCACGATATTTCTCACCTTTCTCACACTTTTAACCTTTTTTACAATAACCTTACCCAGTGTACTATTAAACATGTGCACTACAATTTTTTTTTTTTTTGAAAAAAAGTTTTTTTATATACATAAAATAGCGAAAATTGGTAAAAAAAAATTGGTATGTTTTTTAGGTTTTTTTAGTTAGTTTTCGGGTTTTCGCGTTAACTGGTGGTTTTTCATTTGAACCATCCCATATATATATATATATATATATATATATATATATATATATAGTATATTTGTGAACTAAGTGAACAAATCCTGGCCATTGATTTACATCATCAAATCATAAAATACACTTGTGTATTGATAATCAATGTCTAAGATTAGTTCACATAGTTCATATCAAAGGGTTTGTTCACTAATGTCTGTCAAATATCTTTCTCTCTCTTACACAAAAAGACAGATCATTAAATGAACTGTGTTTCTCTCTCTCCCATATCACAATGTCTCGTTCCCTCTCTCTTTGCTTCCTCTGTTTTCCCCAAACACCCACACCAAAAATCCCCATGAAATATTAAACTTCTGCTGCTTTCCTGCTTGTTCGATCGTGAATCCATCACTTTGTGAGGGTAATCCTCACAATTTACCCCCAAATCGTCCCCCTGATCCCCCGTTCCCACTTTCTCCATCTGATTTCCCCCCTCTTGGGAATCCTAACCTGGTTTCAGCGCATGGATTTGGAAGATTTTGCTGGAAATCAAGTGGGTATGAGGAAATACCTAACCCACATCCTGGAAATCGAGTGATGGTGAACCTGGATTTGGAAGATTTTGCTCAAAATCCGAACAAGGACGGTGAATGCCCGTGGTAGCGGGCCGGTGGCGGTGGCCGTGGTGGTGGGCTTGTGTCGCTCCTCCCTTTTTGCATCCGTCTCCGGTGGCAGTGGCCGTGGTGGTGCTTCGGGTTCCACCGCTTTAGATCTAGGCTCCGGTAACTATATGTGTTTCTTGATCTTTGTAAAAAGCTTCCATTTTTCTTGATTTTTGGTTCTTAAGAGTTTATGGGTGTTTTCTTAAATTACATTTTGATGATTCAGAAGCTCATTTTTTTCTTTATTGGTTTGATGGGTCTTAGGTGGTGGTTGTAGTGGCTACCGGGCTACAGTGAATAGTGGTGGTGATTGATTATTGGTTTATGAGTTGGTTTTGTTCCGTTTTCTTATATCATCAATTGGTTTTGTGTTTGGTTGTTGAGATCCATACATCAGTTGGTTTTGTGTTTGGATGTGTTGAGATCCATACATTTTTTTATTGGTAGTGATAGTTCGAAACATGTTTTCCGACAATTGATGACGATGGCGTGGCAAGGATGGTGGAGGGTAGGTTTTTGAACCTACAACCCCACTTTGCAGCCATGATTATTGGAAACTTTGAGGCAAACCCCATTTTTTCAAGATCCACACATGGTTTTGATTTTTGTTGTTGGTTTTTATATTTTTTTTCAGTCGATGATGATAAGTTCAAGTTATCTGAGACACCTACTGAGTCGTGATTTTAGGGTGAGTTCGTTTGTTAAGATTCACAAATTTCATAAACCCGAAATCGGGGTTGAGGCGTAAAAAGATGTTTGGCGTAAATTTTTTTTTGTTTTTTAAAAAAAAACTTTTGTAAAAAACTTTTTGTAATTTTTTTTTTGTTTCGCGTAACTTTTTTTGTTTTTTGTAAAAAAAGTTTAAATCCGTAAAAAATTGTTTTTTGTAAAATAGTCTTAAAAAAATGTTTTTTTTGTAAAAAAATCAGTTTTTTGTAAAAAAGTTTAAAACCGTAAAAAAATTGGCGTAAAAAAATTAAACCCGTAAAAAATGTTTTAAAACCGGGTCGTAAAAAAAGTTTAAACCGGTAAAATATGTGTTTAAAACCAGGTCGTAAAAACGTTTTAAAACCGTAAAAAAATGTTTTAAAGCCGGGATGTAAAAAAGTTTAAATCCGTAAAAAAATGTTTGTCGTAAAAATATTTATTCCGTAAAATTTTTTTTGCCATAAAAAATGTTTTTTGTAAAAAAATCTGCTTTGTAAAAAATATCTATAAAAAATTTGTTTTTTTTGTAAAAAAATCTCATTCGTTAAATCTTAATAACCAAATAAGACAAAAAAACTTTTTGTAAATCAAAAAAATCTGATTTTGTAAAGTATTAAACTATTAATAACAAATAAGACAAAAAATAGCAAATAGACCAAATTACCCTTATGACAATAAAATTTTAAAAATATAATAAGACAAAAAGAATTTAATATTGGGTTTAGTCACTTTTAATCTCAACCATCTATATCAAAAGATCAATGGTGGAAAAGTGGTTCTCATGGTTTTCGCAACTGGGGTGGTTTTCATTTTCACCATATATATATATATATATGTGTGTGTGTGTGTGTGTGTGTGTGTTAGGATCATGTGAGAAGTAGTAGACAAATTGAGAAACTTGAGAAGCATTCTGAACCACACATTTTTCTTAAGCTTTTCGTAATATACACATATGTATAGTTTAAAATTCACTATATGCGTATGTGTGTAATTCAAATTATACACATACGCATATAGTGAATTTTAAACAATACATATGTGTATATTACGAAAAGCTTAGGGAAAACGTGTGGTGCAAAATGCTTCTCAAGTTTCATAAATAAGGTAGACTTCTCTTAGGATCCCTACTCAATATATATATATATGGGGTCAGGATTTAGAGAAAACTGTGGAAAGTGTGAGAATGGTGAGAACGCTTATTCATTTTAGTAAGACAAAATGTATTTAATATTCATTTTAGTTACTTTTAATCTCATCCATCCATCTTTTTGATCTAATGATTAGGAACTGGTTCTCGCGGTTCTTACAATTAGAGCTGGTTTTCATTTTAGCGGTCCCCTATATATATATAGGGGATAGATCATGAGAAAACTAGTTTAAATGAGAAAACCAAAAAACAAACTAAAAAAACCTAAAAACATACAAATTTTTTTTTTACATTTTTTTTATAAAAAATCGCTATATTTTATGTATGGAAAAAAATTTTCAAACAAAAAATAATAATTTTTTTGTTGTATTGCACATGTGCACTATTACGGATATAATGTACATGTGTAGTACACATATAATGCACATGTGCAGTACAAAAAAAAAATTTGAAATTTTTTTTATATATAAAAAATAGCGATTTTTTTATAAAAATTTGTAAAAAAAATATTTGGTATGTTTTTTAGCTTTTTTTTAGTTAGTTTTCTAGTTTTCTCATTTAAATGTAGTTTTCTCATAATTCTCTCTCTCTCTCTCTCTCTCTCTCTATATATATATATATATATAGGACAAAGATCCGTTAGGAACCACCCCTTATTGCGAGAACCGCGAGAACCAATGTGAACACAACCAAAAATGCCTAAAAAACACACAATTTTTTTTAAATATTTTTTATGCTAAAATCGCTACTTTTAGTAGCAAAAAATTTTTTTTTAATTTTTTTTGGCTACTAAAAGTAGTGATTTTAACATAAAAAATATTAAAAAAAAATTTAGATTTTTTTTAGATTTTTTTAGGTTTTTTGGGGGTTTAGTTTTTATCATTTTAGCTTGGGGGGGCGGGGGGTTAGGTTTTTTGGGGGTTTTAGTTTTTAGCATTTAGCTTGGGGGGGGGGGGGGGTTAGGTTTTTTTTTGGGGGTGGGGGTTAGGTTTTTTTAGCTATTTTAGGTTGTGTTCACATTGGTTCTCGCGGTTCTCGCAATAAAGGTGATTCTCGCATGAACCTTACCCTATATATATATATATATATATATATATAGGGTAGGGATCCTAAGAGAAGTCCATCCTATTTGAGAAACTTGGGAAACATTCTGGATCACACATTTTCTTAAGATTATCGTAATATACACATATGTATAGTTTAAAATTGACTATATACATATATGTATGTTGTCAAATCTTGAATTATACACGTATGTATATAGTCAATTTT
>JARYGA010023109.1:0-45355 GCA_030545235.1 Helianthus tuberosus | reverse complement strand
TGGCGGCGCCGATCATAGGCCGATACACCCACACACCCCACCCCGCCTGCATCTTCTCTCTCTCTCTCTCTCATACAGATGGTGGGTGCATAGGTACTGATGGGGTTTCTGTACAAAAAGGAAATCTTGAAGATGATGAACAGGTTTCAAATAGTGGTCAAGAGAGTCAAAGGAGTGAGAGGGTTCCATGGGAAAGAGAGAAAGATTTGTTTCAATACACTACTGGCAGAGAAAGATTCGGTGGTGGGTGTACGAGGTTGATGTGTGCAAAATGCAACATATAAATTACATCAATTGTGGCATAAAACTAACCCTTTTTTAGAACTAATGTTGGAAAAAGTGTGTTTTTGTCTTCCTTTTGTATTTTCAGGATTAAATGAGCTCAAATGCACAAAAGAAGCAAAAATGTAGCCAAATCTAACAATAATACAAGAAAAGGAATAAACGTGGCATGCTCGACCCCTCGACAGCATCTTCCCAAGCAAAAACAAGAGAACACAAGGCTGAACATGCCCTGTGCTTAGTGACCATGGGGGCGTGCCCAAGTGTCTGCAGAAAAGACAAAGTTGTAGAAGCTTCTATCACCCACCACGGGGACGTGCCCAGCGGACACGGTGTCGTGGTCAACGCAAAGATTCACAGAATCTAGGCAAATCTTGATAGTACAGATACGCATCTGCACACGGGGTCGTGCCCAGCGGACACGGGGGCGTGGTCAACTAATGCAGACAAACTACATTTAATGAAGAAAGAGAAGACGGGTGGACACGGGGTCGTCCCAATGGACACGGGGCCGTGTCCGGGCTTCTGTGCAGGCTATAAATAAGGGTGCTTGGCTCACTTGCATACCATCCCTTGGCAAACCACCTCTCTCACACTTCACCCACCCACCACCACCACCACCATCACAACCCACATCCACCACCATCATCCATCATCCATCATAGAGTGTGTGAGTAGTCTCAGGATCCAAGATTGATCGTAAGAGTTCTTGACAATCAAAGGCCATGTTTGCCTAAGTCTCTTACATCACTTGGTGAAGACAAGCATTTAGTGTAATACTTTTTATTTTTAATCTTTTCGCACTTTTTATTTGGTTATGTATTAATGACTTGAAGGTGAATCTTCCTTATCATTTGTCTGTGGTGTCTTGGCGTTATTTTACTGTCTATATAAAATAAAAGATTTACACCATTCATATCTCAACGGTCTATATGGAGATATGTTGGCTACCTGGTCGGGGGTTAAGGGAATGGTTTGGTAAGAGTCTTGCCTTTTTCAGTGTATAGATCCTGCAAGCACCTGGGTCAATTTTAGTAGGACCTCCTTCAATACCCACTGGTATTGGATGGCGGGGGTCCGAACTCATTGATCCCCTCATATGTAAACTACTATTAAAACTTTAACCCGGCTATATAGGATTGTATCCCTGCTGACTCAAACTACTTAGCCGAGGGTAACGTCACCTTCAAAAGAGGGGCCTACCACATTATGCGTTAATAACTTAATTAATTATCTTTCAATAATCCAACCCTTTAGGATTGTATCCTTGCTGACTCAAACTACTGGGTTGATGGTAACGTCACCTTCAAAAGAGAGGCCTACTACTATATCTTAAAAAGTTCAAAAGTGCGAAAATAATCAAAGGTTACACTAAAGACGAGTCGGATCCAAGTGATTCATCTTGTCTATCTGTTCTTACTTTTATTTTTATTTTTCAGCATTTTTAGTTAGTTTTATTTTCTTGTTTTAAAACCTTTTTCTAAAATTTTGATTTGATTAGACGTTGAGGATAAACCGATACTAAAAGCTCTTGTGTCCTTGGACGACCTCGGTATCTTACCAACACTATACTACGCTCACGATGGTTGCACTTGCCCATATGTTTGTCTAGAGTTAGTAAATATCGTGTTTTATAAATTTAAAACTTGACTAACGTGTTAAAAAGGGCTTAAAATATACTTAAAAATATATAACGCTACCCACGCATCAAGTTTTGGCGCCGTTGCTGGGGACACAAGGATTTTAAGAAAATTAGGAATCAACGGCCTAATCGTTTTTTCTTATTTTTCTATTTTTTAGGATTTTTCTTAGATTTTCATTTTTTTCTGCAGAACTCAGCATGGGCCGTGCCCGCTGAACACGCCCCGTGCCTAATCTTTGGTACTAGCAATCCTGTTTTAAGTCAGATAGTAGCTGAACACGGGGCCATGCCCACTCAACACGCCCCGTGCCCAAGTATCAGTTACTGAAAACATAACCGTAAGATCCCGACAGTTGGTAATTTCTGACACAAACATGAGTGATATTGATTTTTTTTACTATCGGCCCTCTTATGGTACGTGGTGTCAAATATATGGTGGCAATCATAAAGATTTAGAATGTTATTTTCTAAATTATAAGCCCCACTATATAGACCCATTGTTTTCCTGTAGCCTTAAGAGGGGCGAAAGTAAAAATAATCCTTATCTCTCCCTCGAATGCTCTCAATCAACCCTTCTAGGAGAAATGCTTCTTGATGAATTATTTCAAATGGAAGACCTAATTCTTAATTGGGTAAAGGAACTTGAGATGGATATCATTAATTCATCTCAAGAAGATACTTGAGAAGAATTATTGGGATCGCATTCGGATAAAAACAACTTCATTGTTCTCGAAACTACCTCTAACCCTCTAACGGGTGGTCCGTAGGACAACCCTTAAGGCCTTTAAATAGATTGAAATCCCATACTTTGTCCGGTTATTTGCTTGAATTTGGTGATCACAAGATGTTTGATGTTACAGGTTCTAAAGTGCTTGAAATGCGGGTTTTAGGAAGGCATGATTGGATGCTAGAAGTTGGCGGAGTCAAAGAGTGGAAGAAGCGAAGATTTGATGATGAAACAAAGATATGGCATCACTCAGCGTCGTAGCCTACGGCTACTGCCGTAGGTTACGGCACCCATTATTTGTAAAACTTGCACCACCGTAAGACAGTACCCAAATGCCGTAAGAGATTGATGATCGCCGTAAGCTACGGCACCTGGTGTAGCTTACGGCGCTGCGTTGACTTCCGGGACCTTGCTGACCGCCGTAAGCTATGGCGGGTGCCGTAGCTTACGGCGCCAATCTTACCAAATGTGTAACTTCCGTATTTAATGGTCATTTCATGGGATTTTATGGTGTCTTATCATATAATTCGGTTACACCTTGCTTGACACACGAATTAGGAGCATTGTTGGAGACTTTGAGTTTGGAAGAACACTTGTTAATCTAGTTTTTATGTTAGTGATTCCTTTGAACATTAAAACTTTGTTGATGATGTTGATTCAAGCCATGGGTGGCTAAGTATTTTGTGACTATCTTTGGTGGAAGGTTTGCAAGACACTTATGTTTATTTCCTTATTTCTAGAATAACAATCTTCTCTTTATTGAATTGCTTGTTATGGTATGTGATTGTTTGTTAGTAAATTGTTAATCCTTATGTTGAACTAATTAGAAACCATACGTTCTTGGTGCCCTTGGCAATCGAGATATCATGGGTATAGTTAGGCTTGGGTAAGGGTTGATTGATTATCGGGTAACAACCTCATGTTCTAGGAATCTGAGTACTTAGTTCCCTTTCATCACTGCAGTTGATCATATATGAACTATGTCTATGTAGTTCTTTCTAGTGGAATGTTAGCATAAGTGTCAAAGCAAACCGGAAACTAAAGATGGTTACTTGTCTCTAAATTGTTTACAACCAAAACTTTTCTCTTGCAATTTAATTAGTTAAATTTAGTTCTAAAACCAATTCACTCAAATCAACTCTTGAATTTTACTTTACTTGCAATTAGTTTAATTTTAGTCAAGTTAGATAGACTTTCAAATAACACATTTTCCACAAACTCCCTGTGTTCGATACCCACTTACCACTATCTATTTAGTAGTATTTGGATTAAATTTGATTGTGACCAGGACATCACGTCAAATTTTGGCGCTGTTGCCAGGGAGTAGTGCGCAACGTGTGTTATGTTTGTTCTTTTTAAGTTTGTTATTTTTTCTGGTTTACGCTAGGTGTGTTAGTGTGCAAGTATTTATAGGTGCATGCGTACTAGAAGCTCTCACAAGCTATCACCATTGGCATTTGATCCGGAAATTGAGCGAACATTAAGTGGAAACAGAATTTTGCTAAGAGAAAACAGAATCAGCGGTTCACTAACAACACCAACTACACCAATCACACCACTTCGATACATGGATCCACCACCACCACCACTACCCACTACGGGTGAACTTATACCACCTTTTATACCATCATCCACTCAAACTTCACCAAACACTACTATGCCAAACACCACTACCGACCCTATTCAACCTCACGATGTTACACCAACTAACACCACCCAACCCATTACCACTCAAGAAGAGCCTACACTCACTTTTAATCCTTCTACTACAATTCCACCATTTTCCCATTTCTTTCCAGGTGCGGGTCAATCATCTTCAACCTACTCAATAGCACCGAACTCAACCATTGTCCATGCTACTTCTACATTAAGACCATCGAACCACTCGGGTTTTCAATATTCGACTCTTCCATTTGGGCAATCTTCGGGTATAGTGGGAGATAGATATGAAGAAGGATATGAAGATTTTGAGGGTTATGAGGAAGAAGGATATGCATATATGGGTGATGGGGAACAAGGAGAACTGACTTACGTGCAAGGGCAAACTCAAAGAATGCCAAATGTTGGTGGGTTTCAACAACAACAAATTATACCACAACATATTCGGCCAAGGCCACAAGGGCCACAAGTGCAACGTCCTATACCAGTGCAACAAGTTCATCCACAAAATGTACAACCATAATTCCAAAGGCCGATTCAACACCCACCGATGCCACAGCAACAATTTCAACCACATGTACCACAAGGGCCTATGCAAAGGCCAATGGGTCCTGTTCGACCAAGGGTTCGGTTGGGTGTGCCAAGAAGGCATCTTAGAGAACATGCGAGAGGCATTGAGGCGCATTTTAGGCCGGTAATCACTCACAATCCTTCACCGGTAGTTATTCCTCACAATGATCAAGGGAGGACCTTTGAAGTGAGAACCAATTCATTGCAAAGTTTGCCGAAGTATAAGGGTCTAGCAATGGAGGAACCTTATTTTCACTTGGAAGCTTATGACTCAATTTGCAACACATTTGGGAGTCAAGGATTTTCGGCCGACGATGTCAAATTGGTATTATTCCAATTTTCTCTAGAAGACAAGGCAAAGAAGTGGTTTTACACTCTACCTTCAGCATCTATCTATACATGGGCGGAGTTGCAGCAAATATTTTTAGATGAATTTTACACCGCTCAAAAGACCAATGATGCTAGGAAGGGGTTGAGGAGTTTTCAACAACAACAAGGTGAGATGTTTCATGAGGCCTTTGAGTGTTTCAACATGATGATCAAGAATTTCCCTCACCATGGGATTGAACTTTGGGAATTGATGAACGCTTTCCATGAGGGGTTGAGTGCCGAAGACGCTCAAAACTTAATGTCTATTACCGGTGGCACTTTTGGTACGAACTATGAGCAAGACGATTGGGAGTTTTTGGAGCAAATGGCAATTACATCAAAAAGAAAAGCTCAAGCATCAAGGAGAGCACGACCGGCCATTACCCGAATCCAAGTCCATGCGGTAGATGATGGTAATACTCAAACCTCTAACCAAATTTATAATGTTTGTGCTATTTGCAATGAAATAGGACATGCGGCTAATTGCCAAGGAGGTGAAGGGCAATATGAAGAGGTTCATGCGGTGCAAGGTCAAGGAGGGGGTGGTAGAATCTTCAATATGAATTCTAATACTTACCACCCCGGGTTGAGAAACCACCCAAATTTTCGGTATGGGAACCCCTTAAATCAAGCAAACCTGAATTTTCAAGGAAGTCAAGGTAACTTTGGTTCGCGCCAACCTTACAACAATCAAAGTGGATATCGAGGGGGGAACAATCAAGGATACCAAAAACAATATCAAACGGGTCAAGAACAAGGGGGGTCTTCGGGTGGAAACGAGATGATGGAAATGTTAAAAAGCATGCAAGCGGAGATGCAAAAGAGAAATCAAATGGATGATGTGCGGATACAAAAGGATGAAGCCCGTGACAAAGCAATTCAAACTGTGACCACCCAAATGGGTCAACTCGCAACTGAAGTGGCGGACTTGAAGAAAACTAAAGGTCAATTACCAAGCGACACTAAGGTAAACCCTTCTCATAATACTTCTTGAGGTAACAATGTTAATATTCATCATGTAAGTGTTTTGAGAAGTGGGAAAGAGTACAAAACCAATCCTTCACCGGATTTGGTTGATGGGGTGGTTGAAGACATAACGGGTCAAGAAAGTGAGGAAGAAAATGAACCAACTAACAATTCTTCTAAAAAACCCAATTTTGAAAAACCCAAATTTAATAAAGAAGTAGAAAATAAAAATGAGGAAGGGGGATCTAGTCAAGTACCATTTCCCTCGGCTTTATTAGATCCGGGTAAGAAAAATTTTATTTCAAAACGGGGTCCTCAAAATGAAGAAATGTGGGAGGTATTTAAGCAAGTTAAAATTAATCTTCCTTTACTTGAAGCAATAAAACAGGTACCCGCTTATGCCAAGTTTTTGAAAGAATTGTGTACCCAAAAGAGGCAACAAAAAGTGCCTAAATTGGTTGACTTGACGGAGCGGGTAAGCGCAGTCTTGAAAGGAGATCTTCCTCCTAAGCTACAAGATCTGGGAACGCCTCTTATAAACATTCAAGTAGGAAATTTTCAAACTGCAAGGGCGTTACTAGATCTTGGAGCCAGAGTAAGTATCTTACCGGGGGTTATATGACCAATACGACTTTGGTACATTGAAACGGGTTGAGACAATGGTAGTATTAGCCGATTTGTCTCATAAACTTCCTCGGGGCATTGTACGGGATGTGATAGTTAAAGTTGATGAGTTTTATTATCCCGTGGATTTTCTTGTGTTAGATTACTCATTCGCAGACCCAATTCAACAACAAAATGTTATCTTGGGTCGGCCATTTTTGAACAGCGCACATGCCGTTATTGATTGTCGATATGGTACGGTCGACATGACATTCGGTAATAGAAAGATGAGATTAAATGTTTTTACTAACGGTGCTAACGTTTATGGTGATGAGTGTTTTCTAGCAGATATCATAGATGGATACGATCCAAAGGAGTTCGAGGAAGAGATTTTGGGTTCGTGTGTTTGTGATGTGCCTTTGCAGGTTCATGCATGTCAGTTAGAGATGGAAGAGAGGGAGCAAGAGGCTCTTACGGTGAAAGAAGGAAGGCCTCCATGGACCCACCAAACGGAAACTCTACCGGTGGGAATTGATTCGGGTATAAAACCTTCATGGGAGTGTCCACCAAATGTGGAACTGAAAGAGCTACCGAAACATTTAAATATGCATTCTTGGGGGAGAATGACACCTTACCGTGATCATTGCTTCTAATTTGGCGGTAGCTCAAGAAGAGGATTTGATACGGGTTTTGAAGGCTAACAAGGCGGCAATTGGGTGGACGATAGCCGACTTAAAGGGTATTAGTCCATCTATTTTAATGCATAAAATCATTACAAGTGAAGATGCGAAGCCAACCCGTGAAACACAAAGAAGGTTGAACCCGAATTTGAGAGAAGTGGTCAAGAAAGAAGTTATCAAGTGGTTGGATGCGGGGATCATTTATCCCATTTCGGACAGTGCGTGGGTAAGTCCGACTCAGGTAGTGCCTAAAAAGTCTGGCATCCAGGTAATAAAAGATGAACAAGGTGAGCAAATCGCCAATCGCCCGGTCATCGGGTGGCGAGTTTGCATTGATTACAGAAAATTAAACACCGCTACCTCCAAAGACCATTTCCCGTTACCCTTCATTGACAAAATAATTGAAAAACTTTCGGGTCAAAAATACTATTGTTTTTTTGGATGGGTATTCGGGATATAACCAAATTGCTATTCACCCGGACGACCAACACAAAACCACGTTTACATGTCCATATGGTACATTCTCTTTTCGGTGAATGCCATTTGGACTATGTAACGCCCCGGCCACATTTAAAAGATGTATGATGATTATATTTTCAGACATGGTCGGGGAATCTCTTGAAGTGTTTATGGATGATTTTTTCCATCTTTGGCCTAAGTTTTGATTCTTGTCTTGACGAATTGGAAAAAAATTTAAAAAGGTGTGTTGAGACGAACTTGGTGCTAAGTTGGGAAAAGAGCCATTTTATGGTTCAAGAGGGTATTGTGTTGGGGCATGTAATATCGGACCGGGGAATGGAGGTAGACAAAGCAAAAATTCGGGTAATTTCATCTCTACCCCCACCAAAGAATGTTAAGGGGGTGAGATCATTTTTGGGACATGCGGGGTTTTATAGAAGATTCATCAAGGGTTTTAGTGTAATAACAAAACCTTTATGTAACTTATTATTGAAAGATGTCCCATTTGATTTTACTGACGAATGTTTGCAAGCGTTTCGTGTTTTGAAGGAACAGTTGGTGAAAGCTCCTATATTGCAACCACCGGATTGGTCGAAGCTGTTTGAGATTATGTGTGATGCTAGCGACACGACCATTGGAGCGGTTTTGGGTCAAAGAGTTGACAAGAAGCCGGTGGTAATTTATTATGCAAGTAAAACTTTGTCCGAGGCGCAACTGAATTACACCATAACCGAGAAAGAATTATTAGCCATGGTGTATGCCTTGGACAAGTTTAGATCATACATTTGGGGGAGCAAGGTGATTGTGTATTCGGATCATAGCGCGGTCCGATACTTAATGGAGAAAAAGGATGCGAAGCCCCGGTTGATTCGTTGGGTGCTTCTGTTGCAAGAGTTCGATTTAGAGATTCGGGACAAAAAAGGGTGTGAAAATGTTGTTGCGGATCATTTATCCCGGATCCCATTGGAAGGTGTTGATGACCTGAGTAAAATTAATGAACGGTTTCCCGATGAGCAATTGTTAGCCGTTTCTACTTTCGTTGCACCTTGGTATGCCCACTACGTGAATTATTTGGCCAAGGGTGCAATTTCGAATCATTGGACGAAGAAGAGACGACAACAATTTTTGAGTCAAGTAAAACAATATATTTGGGATGAACTGGATTTGTTCAAAATCGGACCCTATCAAGTGATAAGAAGGTGTGTTCCCGAAACTGAAGTTTTAGAGATTTTGACCCATGCTCATTCATCGGCATGTGGAGGGCATTTTAATGGGAACAAGACGGGTTACCGGGTGTTATCATGTGGGTTTTATTGGCCCACAATTTTCAAAGATTCTTGCGAGTTTGCCCGGAATTGCATCAATTATCAAAAAGTTGGAAGCATATCAAAGCGGGATGAAATGCCTTTACAACCAATTTTGGTGGTTGAGGTGTTTGATGTTTGGGGAATAGATTTCATGGGTCCATTTCCTAACTCGAATGGGTTCTTGTATATATTGGTTGCGGTAGATTATGTGACGAAGTGGATAGAAGCCATTGCTACAAGGACCAACGATCATTCCGTTGTACGTAAGTTTGTGCAATCCAACATCTTCGCTCGATTCGGTGTGCCAAGGGTGATAATAAGTGATGGCGGTTCACATTTCAAAAACTTTAATTTCGGGAAATTGTTAAAAAGAAACAATGTGAACCACCGCGTGGCTACACCGTACCATCCGCAAACAAGTGGACAAGTTGAAGCCATTGCTACAAGGACCAACGATCATTCCGTTGTATGTAAGTTTGTGCAATCCAACATCTTCGCTCGATTCGGTGTGCCAAGGGTGATAATAAGTGATGGCGGTTCACATTTCAAGAAATTTAATTTCGGGAAATTGTTAAAAAGAAACAATGTGAACCACCGCGTGGCTACACCGTACCATCCGCAAACAAGTGGACAAGTTGAAGTGTCCAACCGTCAAATTAAAGAGATCCTTATGAAGACGGTAAGAACGGATAGAAAAGATTGGTCAAGTAAACGTGACGATGCGTTGTGGGCATATCGGAAGGCCTACAAAACTCCAATTGGTACCACCCCTTATCGGATGGTGTATGGGAAGGGGTGCGATCTACCAATGGAGTTAGCACATCGAGCGCATTGGGCCATCAAAACTGTTAATGAGGATTATGACGAAGCGGGTCGAGTAAGAAAGTTGCAATTGAATGAGATCGAGGAGATTAGAGATGAAGCCTACGAATGTGCTTCCGCATACAAAGACAAACTGAAGAAAGTTCACGATGCAAAGTTAAGGAAAAAGAACTTCGAAGTGGGTCAAAGGGTGTGGTTGTACAATTCGAGGTTAAAAATGTTCGCGGGCAAACTCAAGAGTAGGTGGATGGGTCCTTACGTTATCCGAAGAGTGGGAAGATTTGGAGATGTTGATATACAAGACGAACAAACCAATAGACAACAAACGGTGAACGGGCATCGGCTCAAACCGTATTTGGAAGGTAATGACATCAACAATCTCGAGCTTGACAAAGTGGGTTACATTTTACGCCCATTGGATGACGAGGAAGCATGAGAGGACCATGTTTGGTGTTTGTATATATTTAGTTTAGTTTGTTTTGCTTTGAATAAATTCTGTTCCGTTTAAAACTTTTGTTCGAAACAAGTGTGGGGAAATCCATACGAATTTCCCGAACATAGTGTTGAGGACGACATGGGTTTTTAACGGGGGGTAGGGTGACAATTTTCATGTCTTCAAAAAGTTAAGAAAAACAATAAAAATTATTAAGTTTTTTATAAGCTAAAAAAAACATAAAACATAAAAATTTTGGAAAAGTAAAGGTTTTGACCGCCCCCTCTTTTTTGCCCAGTACCCACCGTAAGCTACGGTGGGGGGCGTAGCTTACGGCGGTCAGTGAACAATTTTGAAGCTTACGGCGGTAAGCTACTGATCTACGGCACAAGTTTTCATCCAGGTACCGCCGTAACCTACGGCGCCAGCCGTAGGCTACGGCGCCGAGCGAGGAAGTGGGGGGCCCTTTGGGGTGCTTGATTTCGGCGTTAAATATAAAAAAAAACCCGAAAATATACTATTAATAATAATAATAAAACAATTAATAAAAACTCCTAACTCTACCCCAACCACACAAATCGATCAAATCACCCCAACCACATACTCATCTTTCACATCTTCTTCTTCTTCATCTCTCTAAAAACCCTAGTTCTTCACACCTTCAAATCTTCATAGTTCCCTCATAACTTGTCCAATTTCAGTGATTTTTGAGTCCATCTTGGGTGAAATTTCACAAGGAATCCATATTTACACTCGTATTTCAAAGATTTCGATGTTTTGGGGTCGGATTTAAGCATAGGGGAGCCGAAATTTTTGGGTTTTTTGTGGGTTTTTGTGTGAACTTGAAGAGTTTGTTATTTTCATCTTCTACAACACCAAAGTATGCAAGTTCAATTCATTTTTTGATGTACATTGAGGTTTGTAAGTTTTAATTATGGTTTTTGCTTACACACTTGCTTGTATGAGATAGATGATAGGATATTGTTGAACCATGGGATGTTTGGGTATAAATGTCTTTGATGTTGGTGAAAATTTTTGGAAAAATTCTGATTTGTAAAGACATCATGCCGAATTTTTGTTGAAAAGATGAGTATTTGGTTTTTGTACATTTATACCCGTAACTTAAAGCAAATGTGGGGAAGTTTGTGGAGTTGAACTAACTTGAATTATTGTGTGTGGTTTACGAATGTGTGTAGGTATGGTGAAAACAAAAGGTAAAGCCGTAGCAAGTTCATCTACACAACCTCAAGAGGAAGAGGAACAACCAAAGAGAAGGAGGTTGGCACGGATTGGTGATCCGGATTCGGAGGAGGATGCACCTCCAAGGGGGCCCATACCGGATTGGACATCCGGTTCATTACTAGACCAACCCGCGGAATGGAGAGAGGACTTATTTCACGAGCAAATGAACAAGTTGAAACAAAGGGCTGAGGCATTTATTTGTGAAAAGGAGATCCGGGAAGCTAATTTTGGTCCGTTCGGGATAACGGAAAAGTTTAAAGAATTGCGTTGGGGGCAGCTTTGAAGTGTTACGATGGCGAGGTGACGAAGATGTATGACTCTCAGATTCAAGAGTGGATGGCTACACTCGAATGTCCCCCGTTTAAGGCCCCACAAAAGATGAAGCTCGTTTGATGGTGTAATGGGGTAAAGGTCGAAATGTCTTATGATTCATTACGCCGAATAGCGAAGTTTGATGACCTACCATCCAATCAATATATCTACCCAAGCCTCAAAGATCTCTATCAGGAGCCTGAGAAGCATCCTCAACGGCAAAACATGTTGGATTACCTTTTTCTTCCGGGTACGACACATGGGAAATTGTTTAGACGAAACTTGAGAATGGAGGCGAAGTTGTTATTGGTTTTGTGTACATACAATGTCATCCCGCGGCGGGGTGACAAGATGGAGGTCCGGTTTCAAGAGGTGCCGATCTTGTATATGATGATGCATGGTTCTCCCAAGGTTCCTTTCCGATTTCTAGTGTTGAACAACATTTGGTTGAG
This sequence comes from Helianthus tuberosus, assembly GCA_030545235.1. Classification (NCBI taxonomy): domain Eukaryota; kingdom Viridiplantae; phylum Streptophyta; class Magnoliopsida; order Asterales; family Asteraceae; genus Helianthus; species Helianthus tuberosus. The sequence continues at coordinate 32,830 of JARYGA010023109.1, read as the reverse complement.
CCGGAATAGTGGGGAAAGAAAAATTGTACCCCATTGCCGATTGATCACGGCATTGTTAAAAAATATGGGGTAATTGAAGGCAATGAAAAAGGTTCTTATAAGAGGTTTAAGCTGTTTGACTTAAAGAATTTGGGACCGGGATGGGAGTACAAGGAATCAGAAAGGTACCATAAGCTGAAGACGGACGGGAGAAGATGGAGAGTTATCAAAGCGGATGCGAGACCATTATGACCGAGCGAGGCTGATGAGCCCGAAACCACTGATGAAGAAGTTAGTGGTGACGATGATTATCGATAAGACACGTTCATGGTTGATGCTCCAATGGGGGGCGCAGGTCTAGGTGGAGTTCAGGGAGCGGGTGTACAGTCTGGTCATGTGGGGAGTGCGTTCGACTATGCACAACAGGTCTATGATCCCTATTGGGCTCATTCGGGGAATATGGGCCAGATTATTGAACAGAGACGACCACCCAATTTTGGCGAATGGACTGAACCGAATCAGATGCTCTTCGATCAGCAAACTTTTATGGGGGCAAGTGTAGAGAGAGCTCTTAAGCAGAGTTATGACAGAAATGAGCAATGGAACCATGCTCGTATATATGCCCATGAGGAAGAAGTGAACAAGCGCTACCTAGACGACCGCCAGAGACGCTTGCATGATCAGTGGCATGCGGGTCAACCACTCGAAGCGGACCCGACAGTTGTGGATTATACCACATTGCCGCCCTATGATGGTAGTGTGTCGTATCCCACCCCACCATTGCACCATTCTCAATGGGTGGCCGTATCCACACGCAATGAATTATCAGCAGGCGAGTCAAAGTGGTGATCAAGGTGGTAGCAGTAGCAGCGGAGCATTTGGGTTTGGCGAGTGGAATGATATGATGACATCCATCTTCGGGCCTCCACAGTCGAAGTACTGCTAGCCAGGTCGTATCTTGCTCCTTTGTACATTTGTGTATATTTTTATCTTGTATGTTTATGTTATGGTTGGGAGGTAGGGTGGTGTTTAGATGTTGATGTGTTTCTTTTGGGATGTGTTAGTGGTGGTGTGTTTGAATTTTCATAAAAAAAAATACAAAAAGAAGTTTGGGGTTTGAGATGTAAAGCTTGTGTTAATGTTATTGGTTAAAGCGATCTTTCCCTAAAAACCATACATTGGGACAATGTATCCCAAGTATGGGGATGGGGGGAATTTGTGAGAATTTTAAATTTTTTTTTTGTGCAATCAAGTGAAAATTGTCAAAATTTGAAAACTTGATTTTGTCCCGCTTGACACACCGACACCCATTCCTAGTCTTTTCTTGGTGAGAATTTGAGCCACATATGGTTATCATAGACATTTCTTTGTTTGAGCGGCGGTGTGTGTATTGTGTTAATAAAACTTGTGTATGAATTCTTGTTAAATCCTAGAGTTAGCATGCTTTTGAAAATGATAGGGGACTTTTAGGAAGCCTCGTCTAGATGTGTGAGAGTGCGGGATTGGTGGGTTGGACCTCATACTTTACATATATGAGCTTGGTATTGTGAGAGGTGGGGGATTGGTCCTTAGAAAGCCATGTTTGAGCCTTATACCATTCGGTTGTGACCCAAACCTACTTCCTACAAAATTTTACCTTTTGAGACAACCCAGTTTAGGAGATTTAGTATGTAATGTTAATGTTCTTGCACATATTGTTGAAGTTTGATATGACTAAAAAAAAAGAGAGAAAAACATGAGAAAAATACAAAAAGAAGCATTTAGTTGTAATAGAAGTTGAGAAGTTGATGATGTTTTGTAAATATTGGGTGTTTGCTTTGTTTAGTAGTAGAAATAAGAACTGGGTCGAATCAACTAGCTCTTTCATATGTATTCCACCATTCTCCTACCTTTGCACCTAGCCATGTTACAACCCGTAAGTTCCTTTGATTCTTAAGCATGCTAGATATTTGATAGGAAACACACACGCATTGAGTGGTTTAGCATTATGTGCTAATATTTATTGTCACCGAGAGCTTTTGTGAGGGGTGTATCTTGTGGTATGATTGAAAGTTAGTAAAAGGACAGCACGTTTAGCTTGGTTTGCATGATTGATCGCTTTGGTTATGAAATAGTGTTTGAATGGGTTGCTTGGGACAAGCAACGAGTAAGTGTGGGGATGTAACGGGTGGTCCGTAGGACAACCCTTAAGGCCTTTAAATAGATTGAAATCCCATACTTTGTCCGGTTATTTGCTTGAATTTGGTAATCACAAGATGTTTGATGTTACAGGTTCTAAAGTGCTTGAAATGTGGGTTTTAGGAAGGAATGATTGGATGGTAGAAGTTGGCGGAGTCAAAGAGTGGAAGAAGCGAAGATTTGATGATGAAACAAAGATATGGCATCACTCAGCGCCGTAGCCTACGGCTACTGCCGTAGGTTACGGCACCCATTATTTGTAAAATTTGCACCACCGTAAGACAGTACCCAAGTGCCGTAAGAGATTGATGATCGATGTAAGCTATGGCACCTGGTGTAGCTTACGGCGCTGCGTTGACTTCCGGGACCTTGCTGACCGCCGTAAGCTACGGCGGGTGCCGTAGCTTACGGCGCCGATCTTACCAAATGTATAACTTCCGTATTTAATGGTCATTTCATGGGATTTTATGGTGTCTTATCATATGATTCGGTTACACCTTGCTTGACACACGAATTGGGAGCATTGTTGGAGACTTTGAGCTTGGAAGAACACTTGTTAATCTAGTTTTTATGTTAGTGATTCCTTTGAACATTAAAACTTTGTTGATGATGTTGATTCAAGCCATGAGTGGCTAAGTATTTTGTGACTATCTTTGGTGGAAGGTTTGCAAGACACTTATGTTTATTTCCTTATTTCTAGAATAACAATCTTCTCTTTATTGAATTGCTTGTTATGGTATGTGATTGTTTGTTAGTAAATTGTTAATCCTTATGTTGAACTAATTAGAAACCATACGTTCTTGGTGCCGTTGGCAATTGAGATATCATGGGTATAGTTAGGCTTGGGTAAGGGTTGATTGATGTAACACCATAAATAATTTGACAGAAGTTAACTAAATATTTACATGAGACTTTATAAAAATCAGAGTTTACAAAAAGTTTTCTTGTTAAAAACCATACACCCTTGAGATAGTACCAACACATCCCAAGAAAATCCTTAACGAGTTTAAAACATAACCCTTGCTAGTAAACTAACCACTAGTTTAAGGGAATTGAAACGTGATTAATAAAAGTGTTTACAACATGATTATGTCTAGACAAGATTAAGATTAATGCGGAAGCTTCAAAATGCGTGTTCGGTTCTTGATAACATACTTGATCACCATCCGGGGAAAACTTCATCAAACCTAGGGTCAAACACTAAATTCATTAGTTTTGACAACAATACAATTCGTATAAACAAGTTATAACATCATAAAAATAACAAACTGAAGTCAAGTTTTCAGGGTACCACCGTAACTTACGGTGTCACCGTAAGTTACGGTAGACCCTGGACATATCTGGTCTGCCGTAACACAGGGGCGAGACACCGTAAAGCTTTTTGATGTCCACCGTAAATTACGGTGATACCGTAATTTACGGTGGACTCTGCAAGTCCGTCCTTTGACTATTTTTCATCATTAGAAGGTTATAACTTTTTAACCATTAGTCCGATTTAACCGATTCCTTCTCCTATGCATCCGTAATAATATTACGGAGTCACACCTGTAAATTTCACATTGCGGAAACCGAGATACCGATAATTGGTTCACAATTTCCTTATTTCCATTATTCAACCCATTAGTGTAAGCGCATAGCACCCCTTTTTCCCTTCTTAAAGCCTTTTAACATAATTACCCAAATTCCCGGGCTCATGACCTTGGAGTATACGCGCCATACCATGGCTTCGCGTTTTCTCCGAACTAAACATTTGTTTTTCTCGGAATTCAAGCATCCCGTTTCAAATGACACCTTCTATTAACTTCTATTGTTTGACCCGATATACCGGGTTCGTAGACTTAAAATATCATAACTAATTTATTGATGTATTACCATCTATCACCTAGCAAGATGTGAGACTTTTAAGCCTCTACCCATGTGATTCATTTTCAAGCAACATTTTGACCCGTTTGGTTATCTAGTGAATACCATCACTTTATTATTATACCAAACCAAATTTCTAATGTTTATTTTGACCCGTTTGAGGATCTAGTGAACTCCGCCACTTTAACGATACATCAAACGCATCAATTACAATCCAACATCGTTTGTACATTTAAAACTAAATGTTATTACATAATACAACGAGACTAAAGTCACGTACCTTTAAAGCACACCTTTTCCGCGGGTATCACTTCCGGCGTGTCCACTTGACGTTCCGGACTCCTTGCCTAAAGAGTTCAATTCATAACAAGATTAGAACTCTTTTTCATAAGCTTTAACGCATTCATTCATAACATATGCAAATCTGCGTTTTTAGCAATCTTTAACATTTTAACCCTCTTTTAGGCATTTTATCAAACACCTTGCGGGTCAGATTTCTACATGATCAAAACCAAGTTCATAACTTGAATTTATCACTCTAATTAACTTCTATTAGACAATATACACATGTTTTAACATCAACAATTTCAGAGATTAACCCACAAATTTCAGTTTACACTAGAACAAGAGTCTTAATCCTAGTGTTTATCAAGTTCTACTAACCTTCTAATCACCCACTATAGTGATTTTGATTCTTACAACTAACATGCAAGATTTTGACAAGAAATCATCTAGGGTTTGTCCCTAGACTTCACATTACTTCCAATTTCATGTTTTACAACACACAATCAAGCTAAATCTTTGATTTCAATCACATGCAAGAATTTGAGTTGTATCAAAACGACCTAATTTGACATACCTTATGACCTCCTTGACGAGGAGATCACGATTCTATGCTTAGATTTCGATTAGGACATGATTTGAGCCTTCAATTTTGAGTTTTTAGCAGAATTTAGGGTTGTGGAGATGAGGGTGTCGCCCCCTGTGTTCTTCTGATCGACCAAGACTCCAAATGGAGTGTTTGGTTATTGTTTTACTAATTATTAGTAACTCAAGTTTCAATTTTGACAACCTTGGTCCCTCCACTCTTATTTAGTTTACATTTTTGACCTTTTTAACTCATCTTTGTGTTACTACAAGACTTCTAACTAACTGGGTTATTTATCCTAGTTAGTTTATTCTTGTTTATTATACAATTTATAATTCTAGTATAGAGTTTTGAAATTTCGGGATGTTACAATTGATCATCGGGTAACAACCTCACGTTCTAGGAATCTGAGTACTTAGTTCCCTTTCATCACTGCAGTTGATCATATATGAACTATGTCTATGTAGTTCTTTCTAGTGGAATGTTAGCATAAGTGTCAAAGCAAACCGGAAACTAAAGATGGTTACTTGTCTCTAAATTGTTTACAACCAAAACTTTTCTCTTGCAATTTAATTAGTTAAATTTAGTTCTAAAACCAATTCACTCAAATCAACTCTTGAATTTTACTTTACTTGCAATTAGTTTAATTTTAGTCAAGTTAGATACACTTTCAAATAACACATTTTCCACAAACTCCCTGTGTTCGATACCCACTTACCACTATCTATTTAGTAGTATTTGGATTAAATTTGATTATGACCACGACATCACGTCACCCACTTGATGACTTGAGCGATAGTCGTCCCTGTGTCGATTGTGCCGTGAAGGACTCCCCATCGACTTCGTTCGATGCATACATAGGCCTGAGCGATTTGGCATACACCTTCTTTAACGAGAGCCCGGGAAAGGGTTGGACTTGCCCACCTACATTTAGCATAGGAATCACCTCACCGACAACCTCTTGCGTTCTCGTCTAAATCTAGAGCAATTAAGGTATCTCAGGCACTTCGGGGTTGTTCCGTCCAGTAAGGAACCACCAGATCCGGATAAATTCCTTAAAAATAGACGAAACTTCATAAACAGCCTCTAGACACGGGGCCGTGTCCAGGTCAGCACGCCCCCGTGTCCACCAAAAGATTCCAGTCTGACTTTTTTGTCAGAATACGGACAAAATGTGCCTGAATCTTGCCTGCACACGGGGCCGTGTGCAACTTGCTGTCGTTTTCTATAAAGGCAGCAAGATTCCTGCACATTTGGACCACTCCAAAGACAAAGATTTGTTGGGATCTTCACACATACCATCCTAGGTATATTCTAAAGAAGGTTCTCAACAACCATCTTGTCTTTTCCACTTTTATCCATTGCCTTCTTCTTCATTTTTTTCTTAATACCTCCATTAGAGCTTGTAATCACCATGATTCTAAGCTTTATGGTGATGTTTGATACATTTTTATTCAAGTAATCTTGTTAAAAATAAGTTCTACAACGGTGTTTTAAGTTATTTCTGCTTAAAATGGCTTTAAAAATCATAAAAATAACTTGAAACTCCAAGATTCCTTGTTCCAAAAATCTGAAGACATCCGAACACGGGGTCGTGCCCAATAAGCACGGGTCCGTGTCTGATGTCATGTTCCAATAAAATTGAACTCTTTTCGGTCTGTTTTCTCAGAATGGCGAGCAGAACTAGCGGAACATCTTCATCGCACTCCAGGAGCAACCGACAAGGGAGAAGGTCATCAACGGTTGAAGACTCTCTTGTAAACTATGTTTACGCTTTAAGAGAAGCCATTGATGAGATGACGGGAGTGGAAGAAGCATTGGTCGACCGTATCAATCATTTGACGGTGGGGCTAGAGGGTTGTCTTCGAGAGGTCAACCTTTTGCACCAAAGGTTGAACATTCTCGTTTCTCCTCCTTTGGTACCAATCATCACCCAAAGGGCATGGAATGTGGTACCGGAAGTCATCATACCGGCCGAATGGTACACCATACACCCAGAGCCCCCTCGAGATATCCTACAAGGGGTTCCGGTTGGTGCCACTCCCCCTCCGCAAGATGTTGAGGAAAATGAGCCCCCCATATTCCTCCCAAGAGAAATAGAAGAATGGCTTTAACAACATCTAGGGAATAACCCTCGGTTTAGAGTTCTACAAAGCCTTTAAATATCGGAAAGCTATTTCCGGAATTTTGATTCCTATCATAAGAGTAGAGCTCCCTAGGATGATTCTATGTATCACTTGACCTATCTATCTTAGGACTTTTAGTTTTCATTTTTTCAGCTTTGCTTTTAAATTTCTAGGACCTATGTAATATGTTAGTTTTAATGAAATGATGGTTTAATTGAATTGGTGTTTGGATGATGATGTAATGGGTAAAACACACTCGGGATGGTGAAAGATACCAGGGGAAACTTGAACCAGCACCCCATCCACGAAAATAGAGCCTCCCGCAAATTTTTCTTCATTACAGCAAGTTTGGCATGGGCCGTGTCCAGCCAACACGGCCCCGTGCTGAACCGTCTGCAGAAAATCGCCCAGTTCAGGTAACTGGACACGGGGCGTGTTCGCTGAACACGCCCCCGTGCCCAGTCTTCTGTTTCTTTTTAATGATTTTTGTTACTGGCAACCTAAACATGGGGCCGTGCCCAGACACCACGGGCCCGAGTCCAGATGCCCAGTAACATAAAAATTTGTTTTTAAACACACTTTTACACATTCAATCAACCTAAAAACTTATTTTTGGGAGACATTGAGGACAACGTGTAATTTAAGTGTGGGAGGGATGGTAAAACCTTGAATTTTACTAGTCCTAATTACAAGCCTTACACAAAACTCTATTGGAACCACTAAATACCCCAAATTGTTTCAAAATCTTTTCATTTTTTTACTTGTCTTGGTTTAATTTAGGAATTACAAGTTCTAAAAAGGTTATATTTTTACAAATTTACAACCGATAGCGTCGTGATAAAAAGGACCAACATAAGAAAATTATGAAACGACATGACAAATCTAGTTAAAATTTGATTATATATACTTGATCACATAAAAACCCATTCCCACAAAAAGTGAGTTTTGAGCCTTTATTGAGCATAAAATATACATCTTTAAACTAAATGCTCATTTTTCATTTCTTGTGTGAATAGCCGTTTTGTTCTTACGACTCTAGAACTTGACATGACAATACATTCCCGGTCCTTACCAACTTAAACCCAAGTAAGTAAATGATGGGGGCATTAGGACTAACCTTTTTTCTTTCAACACCATTATTTTTTTTTTATTTACCACCTACCCAAACATCCCCTAGTTAGCCCCTTTGAGCCTAAACCTTTTCATTTCTTAACCCAAAATCAAAACACCCTTTTACCCACCAAAACCCTTTTTCTTTTCAAACCCTTTATTTTAGTAACAAAGCTCGGTTTTCTTGTGACTTCGTTATAAAAAAAAAATCATAAAGAAGAAAAGAAAAATGAAGTTAGCAATAAACAAACAAAGCTCATCAAAAGAAGGCTTGTTTGAGTAATGCTTCATTGGAATAAAAAGTCACAAAAACAAAATGTTTTACGAAAACCGACGCTTTTTTATGCCTTTCGCCCTTTTCTACTAACCACTAACCCAACCACCTACCTTTCACCCAAGCCTAACCCTTCCCCCAAAAGTCCTCTTGATATTCAGAAAGGTTTATAGTTAAAAAGGAGGAGGATTGATTGCTTGGCAAGCCTATGGTAGGAGTAAGTTCCATGACGCTCTCGAGTGCTTCACAAAAATACACCTTCAGCCGAGTGCTGAGAGATTCCCCGTGAGGTATGTGAACTTGTATATAAATGGAATTTTAAAGAGGCATGTTATGCCCTAATAAGTAATTGATCTTATGTAATGTTCAAAATAAATCATGACGAATAGGATTGTAAATAAAATAAAAATAAAACCTAATAAAGAATCTTGGAATCCCGACACTCTATGACAAGCCCAAAAACCTTCTCTTCTACCCATTCCATTTGGGAGTGTAAGCCACATTATAAAGAGTTTTGCTTGAGGACAAGCAAAGATTCAAGTGTGGGGGTATTTGATGTGTGCAAAATGCAACATATAAATTACATCAATTGTGGCATAAAACTAACCCCTTTTTACTACAAATGTTGGAAAAAGTGCGTTTTTGTCTTCCTTTTGTATTTTCAGGATTAAATGAGCACAAATGAACAAAAGAAGCAAAAATGCAGCCAAATCTAACAATAATACAAGAAAAGGAATAAACGTGGCACGCCCGACCCCTCGACAGTATCTTCCCAAGCAAAAACAAGAGAACAGAAGGCTGAACACGCCCCGTGCTCAGTGAGCACGGGGGCGTGCCCAAGTGTCTACAGAAAAGACAAAGTCGTAGAAGCTTCTATCACCCACCACGGGGGCGTGCCCAGCGGACACGGGGCCGTGGTCAACGCAAAGATTCGCAGAATCTAGGCAAATCTTGATAGTACAGATACGCTTCTGCACACGGGGACGTGCCCAGCGGACACGGGGGCGTGGTAAACTAATGCAGACAAACTGCATTTAATGAAGAAAGAGAAGACGGGTGGACACAGGGCCGTGTCCGGGCTTCTGTGCCGGCTATAAATAGGGGTGCTTGGCTCACTTGCAAACCATCCCTTGGCAAACCACCTCTCTCACACTTCACCCACCCACCACCACCATCACAACCCACATCCACCACCATCATCCATCATAGAGTGTGTGAGTAGTCTCGGGATCCAAGATTGATCGTAAGAGTTCTTGACAATCAAAGGCCATGTTGCCTAAGTCTCTTACATCACTTGGTGAAGACAAGCATTTAGTGTAATACTTTTTATTTTTAATCTTTTCGCACTTTTTATTTGGTTATGTATTAATGACTTTAATAAGTAGTTTCTTATGTTGAAGGTGAATCTTCCTTATCATTTGTCCGTGGTGTCTTGGCGTTATTTTAATGTCTATATAAAATAAAAATTTACACCATTCATATCTCCACGGTCTATATGGAGATATGTTGGCTACCTGGTCGGGAGTTAAGGGAATGGTTTGGTAAGAGTCTTGCCTTGTTCAGTGTATAGATCCTACAAGGACCTGGGTCAATTTTAGTAGGACCTCCTTCAATACCCACTTGTATTGGATGGCGGGGGTCCGAACTCATTGATCCCCTCATATGTAAACTACTATTAAAACTTTAACCCGACTATTTAGGATTGTATCCCTGCTGACTCAAACTACTTAGCCGAGGGTAATGTCATATTCAAAAGAGGGGCCTACCACATTATGCATTAATAACTTAATTAATTATCTCTCAATAATCCAACCCTTTAGGATTGTATCCTTGCTGACTCAAACTACTGGGTTGAGGGTAACGTCACCTTTAAAAGAGGGGCCTACTACTATAACTAAGATAATCTCTTAAAAAGTAGAAAAGTGCAAAAATAATCAAAGGTTACACTAAAGGCGAGTCGGATCCAAGTGATTCATCTTGTCTATCTGTTTTTACTTTTATTTTTATTTTTCAGCATTTTTAGTTAGTTTTATTTTCTTGTTTTAAAACCTTTTTCTAAAATTTTGATTTGATTAGACGTTGAGGATAAACCGGTACTAAAAGCTCTTGTGTCCTTGGACGACCTCGGTATCTTACCAACACTATACTACGCTCACGATGGGTGCACTTGCCCATATGTGTGTCTGGTGTTAGTAAATATCGTGTTTTATAAATTTAAAACTTGACTAACGTGTTAAAAAGGGCTTAAAATATACTTAGAAATATATAACGCTACACACGCATCAAGGTGGTTAAGCATTTCTTGCAATTCACCTGTTAATTCTTCAACCTTCAACATCTTTACACCTGCAAATCTTCTTCTTCTTTTATTATTATTTTTTAAGGGTGTTCTTGAATCTAATGTGAAGGATTCAAAAGGGTCCGTTTAAAAGAAGAATTTGAGTTGTCAGATTTAGGAAGCAGAGGTCAATTGCTGCTTATATGGGATTATTGCAGATGTCGGCGATGATTGGGGGGGGGGAGATGATCGGAGATAATGTCTGTGTTTGGGGGTTGATGATGGGGAAACCAGATTTAACAAGGGTATTTATTTGGACTAATAATTTATCTACTTTAATTAAGAAAATGTTTAATGAAAAATAATTGGACAAAACTACCTCTGCACAAAAAGACAAAATAGGCATGTTGGAATAGTAAAAAATGAGAGTTTTTGAAATTTGGACTAAAATGGCAACAAAATGAAAACCACAGGGACCCAGATTTAAAAAGTTTGAGATTTGGACTAAAATGAAAAAAGTGCCCAAACTACAGGGACCAAAATGGCAGTTTACTCATTTTAATATAAAAGGGCAATTTAGTAAAAATACTCTTTTTTGTCTTTATTATTTTTTGTTACTTTTTGTATTATTATATTAGTTTTTATTTTTTTAAACATAATTATTTTATTAAAAGCATTTAAATACCGATTTTTTAACATATTTTTTAAACTTTTTACGTTTTACCTTAAACTTTTTACATTTTACGTTTTTACGTTTTAGGTTTTATGTTAAACTATTTACTTTTTACGTTAAACTTTTTTACGTTTTACATTTTTACGTTTTATGTTGAACTTTTTACATTATACGTTAAAAAGTTTAGGTTTTACGTTAAAAAGTTTACGTTTTACGTTAAAAAGTTTATGTTTTACATTAAAAATTTACTTTTTACGTTTTACGTTCTGCGTTAAAAAATTTACGTTTTATGTTAAAAAGTTTACGGTTTTAACTTTTTTTTACAAAAACTTTTTTACACAAAACGAACGCACCCAGAAATCGCAACTCGGTAGGTGTTTCAGATAGATTGTTTTCATCATCGACTAGGAAAAAAATATAAAAAACCAACAACAAAAATCAAAACAATGTATGGATTCTTGAAAAAACCGGGGTTTGGCTTTGATTTTTCGATAATCAAAGGCTGCAAGGTGGGGTTGCAGGTTCAAAAATCTACCATCCACCAACCTTGTCGCGCCATCGTCATTAAAATATACGTTTTTTTTCTTTTTTTGCATCATCACCGCCCAAATCCAACAGATCAAAACCCACATAGTTCACTGTTCAAATATACCAAAAAAAGACACCCAAAATCCTGCAAATCCATACCGAACATGAAAAATCATACAAAAATCAAGAAACCCCCATTTTTTACAGCAGGTCAAACCCACTTAGTTCGCTGTTCAAACTTCCAAAAAGACACCCAAATCCTTCGAATCCATACCTTCATTTAACCAACAAAAAAACATCAATTTATACAAAAATTCAAGATTCTCACCAAGAAACTCAAAACAATTGTTTCCAGATTCAAACATTCAAAAGAACCAGCAAACCCTTACCAACAAACGTAGCAACATCATCAGCCGTAAAAACAACCGACGAGGGTTTGTGCCACACCCACCCCCTTGTGCGGCGGTGTCGTCCAAGGGTTAAGCACCGCCTCCAACACCAGCATCGCCACCACCGTCGCCGTCAATCCTCACCGGCACTGTTTACCAACGTCGCCGTAAAAAACACACCACCATAACCCGCCCGTCACCTACAACGATCGAAACTCCGGTGACTGAAAGAGGGGTCGTCGGTCTTGTAGCCGGTTTTAAAGCCGGAGAAACGAGGGGTCATTGGTCTTGTCGTCGGAGAAGGAGGTGGGTCGACAGAGAAACAGGGGGTGCCGGTGTGGGTGTGGTGTTTGGAGGGTCGTCGGTGTGGGTCTATTCGCCGAGGGGTCGATTGGTATTCTCGCCGACGAAGATGATGATCTGAGGATTTTCAAAAAATGAAATGAAGATGATGATCTGAGAGTTTCAAATAGAGATCTCTAAGAGTTTCAAAAGTTGAGATGAAGAGAGAGAGAGATAAAAGTGACATTAATATAGAGACAGGGACAACTGACAAATGAAAAATTACATATAAACAAAATTACCTAAATACCCTTTTGGTTGGCATAATCTTATTAATTGGTGAAGAGTGGTTCTCACGGTTCTTACAACTGGGGATGGTTTCTATTTTAGCGGCTCCCTTTATATATATATATATATATATATATATATATATGATAAGGATCGTGTGAGAAGTAGTAGGCTAATTGAGAAACTTGGGAAGCATTTTAGACCACACATTTTCCCTAAGCATAAATATGCATTAAAAAATGTAAAAAAATGCAATTTTTTTTTTTTTGGAAAAATCGAAGCTTTTTCTTTAAGGTTTTAATTTTTTTTTTAAACATTTTTTTTTTGGAATTTATACACATGTGTATATTGTTAATCTTTTAACTATACATGTGTTATAAACATGTATATACATATATGTATAATTGACAATATACATATATGTATAGTTAAAAGATTAACAATATACACATTTGTATAAATCCCCAAAAAAAATTTCTTTTTAAAAAATAAAAAATTAAATTCTTAAAGAAAAAGCTGTGATTTTTCATAAATAAATATATATATATATATATATATATATATATATATATATATATATATATATATATATATATATATATATATATATATATATATATAGAAACGGGATCGGGAGAAAACGCTCAAAAGTGTGAGAACGGTGAAAACGCATCCTGGCCCAACACGTGTCCCGCGTCATAGAGAAGGGTGGAGGGGCTTTTTTGTCTTTTCATTCTTCTTTTTATTTCCCAACACCGTATAATATTTTATCGCGTCTAAGTTTTTTTGGCGTTAATTGTATTTTTTAAACTTTTTGGCGTTGAATTAATTTTTTTTTGTGTCACATATGTAATTTTTTGGCGTTATAGCGTTTTCTGGTTAATTTTTTTTGGCGTTTATGGCGTTTTGTATAATAATTCACTACGGGTCACTATTATTTGCATAAGATTACAATAAGTCCAATTTTTTTTGGAGTTTAGTGAATTTTTTGGCGTTTAATACACTTTTTACAAGGTGCTTTACCAGCAGCTGTTCTCCCAGTTTTCATACTTCTAGCATTTTGGTGTTTGTAGTTTTTGGCGTTTTATATAAAGTATTTTATTTATAGAGAATTGGATAACAAAACAACATATAACTTCATATCAAAACAATATAAAATGAAAACAAAAATAATACAAAATGGTAATCTAATTTTTATTCGGAATCTTCAATGTCATCAGCCTCTTCCTTCTTGAATTTGTTTTTGGCGTTTTGAAACTTTTTTTGAATACTTTAGCTAGATGCCAAATTTCTTACATAAACCCCGTCTTTTTTCAGAAGAAGCTGCTTAGTGGCATCCTGTTTTTTTGTGTGATATTCTTGTTTGGTGGCATGTTATTGAAGATCAACTCTTGCTTGATGCTAGTTGTAATAATGGAGTCCAAAATAGCATTTTTCAGTTGTGTTGAACCCTTTCTTCCATGCCTATATTCATCAAGAACAAAGCTCACATGATGGCATATCACTGTCATCAGTCTCTTTTTCTTGAATATTTGTCCATCTCATCTAGCAAAATATTATTGAGTTAACCTCCTCAGAAAAAGGATCCATTTCAGTGAAAGCTTTGACATCTGTGGCTTTTTAAAGGGAGTGGTTTCTAGAGGATATGGCGTTTTTGTGTTTTTCTGGGTGTGATTAATTTCATTGTGTATAGACCCCTCTCTTATAGGAGTTTTTTGGCTCGTAGTTTAGGCCGGACTTTTTATTGTAATAAATGATAGTAATAAAGTAACTGTCTTTTCAGTTACTCTTTTTTGTATTTACTTTGTTGAACAGCTTTTATCAGTTTTATAGGTTATAGACGTCCAATCTTTTAAGTTTGACGTTTTTTTTAAATGGCCTTATGCAGACCAACATGACAAAATACAATAATGGAGTAAATAAAATATTAAGCTCGAAAAATATTTTTTGTTATTTTTGGCGTTTTGTTAGGGTTAACCATTTTTAGTATTATTTTGGCGTTTTGCTAATAAAGATAGAAATATATCATTTAATTATCTTAAAAAAACAGAAGATTACATAGAAGAAAAAAAAAGAGGAAAAAAAAATTAATATCATTCGTCAGAAGGTACTTTATCTGAATAGTATCCATCATTTGTGTCATCTTCTTCCTCCTCGGAGTCTTCATCTTGATCTTCATCCATGTCATCCCATTCACCTTCATCAGCTTCTTGTTCCTGAAGATTCTGAAGCCTCCACCTGAACATGTCTTGCATTAACTCCAATTTTGAGTCTATTTCTGTGTTGGTACATTTGGCGTTATGCAATTCTTCCATGAAACCCAGTCGCTGCTTTGTCATGATGTTCTCTAGCCAGTAGACTTCCTCCTCTCCGCTGTCATATGTAACCATCACCATGTCTGTTTCATCATCAAAACGCCATGTTGTCATGACAGGGTCTGGCTTCATATCTTGTTTGATTGGTCCAAATTTGCTGGTTAATGCTTTCATAAGCATATGCGTTTCATGGCATTGGTTGTCTAGAGTGATGCCAATGGATAAGATTTGCCTCTGTATCCCTTCTTTCATTTTTAGAATTGCCTTGACTGTCTTAACATACACCCTCCTTCTGTTGTCAAAATGGAGGACGTATCGCCTGATCCCCAGAGTGTATCTCCATGAAACGATTGTTGCCATTTTTGGCGTTTTGTTTAAGTTGGCGTTTTTGGTTAAGGATGTTTTTTTTGCAGAAAATGGATAGATTGAAGTGATTATGGAAGCTATGTTTTTACGTTTGTTTATATAATGATGTTTTTGGCGCGTAATTTAGGAGGGAATTTCTTCTAATAAATGTTATTAACTGAAATATAGTTATTTGTGTTGTTTCATCTTCCTGTAATATTCAACGCGTTTTATTTTAAATTTTTGGCGTTTTGTTTTTAATGGGTTTTATTTTTTTGTTTGGCATTTTATCATTTGATGGCGTTTTGAATATGAGGTGTAAAAGACCCTTTTAACCTTAATGAAGCGCGTCCCACCTAATAATATTGATGTTATTTACAAAAATGCCACCGCGCAATCTAGTCCATGGATTGTTTTGATCGGACGATCCATAATCGTTCTCACCGTTCTCACACTTTCTACCGTTTCTCTAAATTCCGACCCTATATATATATATATATATAAGACAAAGATCCGTTAGGAACCACCTCTTATTGCGAGAACCGCGAGAACCAATCTGAACACAACAAAAAATGCCTAAAAATAGCTAAAAATCACACAATTTTTTTAATATTTTTTTATAAAAAAATCGCAACTTTTCGAAGCCAAAAAAAAATTAAATTTTTTTTTTTGGATACTAAAAGTAGCGATTTTAACATAAAAAATATTAAAAAAAAATTTAGATTTTTTTTGAATTTTTTAGTTTTTTTTTAGGTTTTTTGGGGGTTTAGTTTTTAGCATTTTAGCTTGGTGGGGTGGGGGGTTTAGGTTTTTGGGGGGTGGGGGAGGGGGGGTTAGGTTTTTTTTAGGTTTTTTGGGGGTTTTAGTTTTTAGCATTTAGCTTTAGGGGGGGGGGGTGGGGGGTTTAGGTTTTTTTGGGGGGGGGGGGGCTTAGATTTTTTTAGCTATTTTAGGTTGTGTTCACATTGGTTCTCGCGGTTCTCGCAATAAGGGTGGTTCTCGCATGAACCTTACCCTATATATATATATATATATATATATATAGGGTGAAGATCATGCGAGAACCACCTCTTATTGCGAGAACCGCTGAAATAGAAACCATCCCCAGTTGTAAGAACCTTGAGAACCACTCTCCACCAATCAGATTATGCCAACCAAAAGGGTATTTAGGTAATTTACTTTATATATCACTTTCAATGTCAGTCCATCTTCTGTCTCTTTATTATAGTCATTTCCATATCACTCTCTCTCTCTTCATTCTTCATTTCAATTTTTTGAAACTATCAGAGCATTTCTCTCCTTCATCTCTGATGAAGATGAAGAGACCATCATCTTCAGCCTATGAACACCACCGTCATCATCTTCAGCTTATGAACACCACACCCACACCCACACCGGCGACCCCCAAACACCACCGTCTCCTACCTCCACCCCAACTCTAAAATGTCTTCCACCAACACCCCAACTCTAAAATGTCTTCCACCAACACCCATCTCATACACCACAACAACCCCAACATCTGTTTCAGTCACCGGAGTTTCAGACGCCGGAGACGACGGTGGTGAAGGGCGGGTTGTGGTGGTGGGTTTGACAGTGACGGAGTATCAATCGTCGGAGTTTCAGTCTCTGGAGTTTTAATCGTTGAAGGCGACGGCTGACAACAGCTCTGCCGTTCACGGTGGCAGAGATGGTGGCATTTTATTCTGACAAATATTTACGGTAAATCCCCTAACCCCTTCTTCTTTTCTTTTAACTCCTCCCCGATCATATAAAAACTTAAAATTGCAGGGCGTTTTGTGGTGGTGGGGTTGATGTTGACGGTGGGTGAAGGGCAGTTTGTGGTGGTGGGGTTGATGTCAACGGTGGGTGAAGGGCGGCGGTGGGGTTGGGGAAAGGTGTTGTAACAGTGTGATGGTGGTGGGTTTTGACGTCGTCGACTCCGATGTTTGGGGTTGATGTCAACGGTGGGTGAAGGGCGGTTTGTGTTCTTCATTTGTGATGATTCGTTTTTGATGTTGGGGGATGATCTGTGTTGATTCGTTTTTGATGTTGGGGGTGATCTGTGCTGATTTGTGTCTCTTTCTCTTGAAAAATGGTAGGTGTTGATCTGTGTTGATTCGTTTTTTGATGTTGGGGGGTTGAGTTTTGTTCTTGAATCTGATGGTATTTTGGTATGTTGGGGGTTTGATTTGTGTTCTTGATTTCTGTTTTGATTAGTATTCTTGAATATGTGGGCTTTGATCTGTTCGATTGGGCGGCGATGAGCAAAAAAAAAACGTAGATTTTGATGACGATGGCGCGACAAGGATGGTGGATGGTAGGTTTTTGAACCTGCAACCCCACTTTGCAGCATTTTGATTTTCGGAAAATCTGAGCCAAACCCCATTTTTTTTTCGAGAATCCACACATTGTTTCGATGTTGTTGGTTTTCTACATTTTTTCCCCAGTCAATGATGGTAACAATTTATCTGAGACACCTACCGAGTTGCGATTTCTTGGTGCATTCATTTTGCGTAAAAAGGTTTTTTTTAAAAAAAAAAAGTTAAAACCGTAAACTTTTTAACGTAAAACGTAAAGTTTTTAAGGTAAAACGTAATTTTTTTAACGTAAAACGTAAAAAGTTTAACGTAAAACGTAAAAAGTAAAAAGTTTAATATAAAACGTAAAACGTAAAATTTAAAACGTAAAACGTAAAGATGTAAAACCTAAAAGGTTTAACATAAAACGTAAAAAGTTTAACGTAAAACGTAAAAAGTTTAACGTAAAAAGTAAAAAGTTTAACGTAAAGCGTAAAAATTTAAACGTAAAAAGTTTAACGTAAAACGTATAACGTAGAAAGTTTAACGTAAAACGTAAAAGGTAAAAAGTTTAACGTAAAACGTAAAAAGTTTAACGTAAAACGTAAATAGTTTAACATAAAACGTAAAAAATTTAACGTAAAACGTGAAAGGTAAAAAGTTTAACGTAAAACGTAATACGTAAAAAGTTTAATGTAAAACGTAAAAAGTTTAAAAAATTTGTTTTTTAAAATCTGAATTTAAATGCTTTTAATAAAATAATTCTGTTTAAAAAATAAAAACTAATAGAATAATACAAAAAAGTAGTACAAAATAATAAACACAAAAAAAGTATTTTTTACTAAACTGCCCTTTGCATTAAAATATTAAAAACATAATAAGACAAAAAGTACTTAATATTATTTTTAAATACTTTTAATCATGTTCATCCATCTTGTTGATATAGTGGCTAGAAAGTGATTCTCTTGGTTTTACAACCGGAGGTGGTTTTCATTTTAGCGATCCCCTATATATATATATATATATATATATATATAAGATTAGGTTCAAGAGTGAACACTAGTGTAGCTTGCGAACTGAGTGAACTAATCCTAGCCATATACGTGTATAGTTCAATGGCCAGGATTTGATGTTGAAATACACTAGTGTATTTTACGATTTGATGATGAAATCCTAGCCATACACGTGTGTAAATCAATGGCCAGGATTTGTTCACTCAGTTCGCAAATACACTGGTGTTCACTCTAGAACCCCACCCTATATATATATATATATATATATAGTAACAGTATCAGGAGAAAACGCCCAAAAGTGTGAAAACAGTGAGAACACATCTTAGCCAAACACGTGTCACACGACATAGAGAAGGGCGGAGGGGCTTTTTTGTCCTTTCATATTTTTTTAAACGCGTGTCACATCACCTTTCCATTTTTTGGCGTTTAATAAATACGCGGCGTTTTTTATTGTTTTCAGATCAGGATCATAGTAAATATTTTGGTGTTTTAAGTAAGTTTGGCGTTTTTATTGTTTCTAGATCAGGATGCAGGCCTATAATGTAAAAAACTTCAGTAATTTAGTAATTTTCTTGATGTTTATTTTTTTTCTATCAAGTAGGATACAGGCCTATAATGTGACAGGCAATTATGGCGTTTTGAAAAGATAAATAAATTCAATTTTCCATGTAGTGACTTTTATATAATAAATGTTTGGCAATAATGTTACCGCCTCTTCATTTTACTGTTGTTTTTTTCCAGTAATACTCTGTTTGGCTTTTTTTGGTGTTTTATATAGCAAGATCGTGCTTTGCTAGAATCCGTTCTCACAGTTTTGACACTATCAGGCGTTTTGGTGTTTTTAGTTTTTTGCGTTTTATACTCAATTTTTTTTATTAGTAGAGAATTATATAATAAACAACAGAGAATTAGATAACGAACAATAGAAAATGGAAAAAAAAAATTATAATCTAAATTCTCATCCAAATCTTCACTATCACCAGTCTCTTCTACTTTAACCTTTTTAACGTTTTGAACCTGTTTTTTAATACCTTATGTAGATCCTTATTTTCCTACATAACGCCCGTCTTTAGAAGATGCTTATTTTTTGTGGCATCCTTTATTGTGGTTTGATATATACTTGTTAGTTGACATGTTGAAGATCAACGCCTGCTCGAATGTATTGATCTCTTCATGCCATCAATATATCAATCAAGAACAAAGTGACATGACTGTGTCATCAGTCTCTTTTTCATGAATATTTGTCCATCTCATTCAAGAAAAGCTTATAGAGATACCCAACTCAGAGAAGAATCCATTCAGTGAAACTTCGTTCAGAACAATACTCAATATAGAAAAAACCAGTTTCCGTATCTGTGTCTTCTTTAACTATTTTTTGGCGTTTTAAAGTGAATGGTTTCTCGGAAACATGGCGTTTTTTCTTTGTGATCAGTTGATTGTGTGACAACTGCCACTTTCTGGTAATTTACGTACATTTAAAGCAATGAATTACATTATACAAATATGTGTTTTGAATATCCGAATTGCATGATTACATGATATACATCTTCGAACACTCATTTATGATGCACATTACTCGTTTCTATTGGTTAAATTTGAAACAGTTTAAAACAATGCATCGAAACAACTAGAGTAGTACCTAGTAAACTAGTGTACTGACGAAAACTCAGGATCCGCAGAAACCATCTAAATGACATCTTTAGGACTCAGACGAAAGTCCAACATCAAATATACATTAAACCCTATATGGGAATACAAGGGTTTGGTTTAATATATTACCAATGTCCGGTAGCACCAAAAACTGCCGAAAAGCGCTAAAAGTTACCATTTCAATATTTTTCCTCAAAATTCAGCATTAGTGTTTTTTTTATATGATGCAAAAGTGTTGTTTAAACACAAATTCCATATAAAAATACATAGGGAATATCATATAAATACATAACCGAATATTTCCCTATAACTTATATATGTTAACCTTCGACTATCTTCTTGCGGAACGAGCACTAAACAACCATCCGAACTATAATTTGACATATGTGGCAAACTAGTGAATATTATTTTTGACCAAATAAAGCTAGTTTATGATCAATTTATGTCATGAACTATCTTGTAAAGTTGCAAAAACTTAAACACCTAAACACTTAACCTTTTTATTTCATTTTGAACCCTTAAAAATTACTAACACATTTAACCACCTAAGGCATCCCCCCCACACATATTTTGGGCTGAAAATAAGGGGTCCCACAACCCTTAATCCTTTACTAAATATCTAGATATTATTGGTTAGTTACAAGTGGATGAAGATGGTGATTTATGATAAAACTTACACACTAAGTTACTAGCATTTTTACCACTCATTTTACATCTTTTATTTTACACATAAACTCTCTCATCATCTTCATCTTTTCATCAAGAACACCCACCATAAACCCATTTTATTTTATCACCTTCTTCATGATCAAGATGGATTTCTATGGAACATAAGAAGATCTAAAGCACTTACAAGAAAAATGACACTCTTCCATCCACTCAAGAACCTTCAATCATCAAGATCTTCATCTTCTTAGCTCTTAATCATCACTTAGATCATCCCTAGCCTAGTGCTAGAAGTGAGCTTCTAAACCTCTTATTTTCATACTTATTTATGTTATGATTGTTAATATAACTAGAGATAACAAAATAATCATACATAATAAACATGAAAATACAAAGAAGCAAAAATAATAATCATGATATATTTATGTTTGTTTATGTTGTGATCTAAGACTTGTTATTTGCATATTTGATCTTGTTATGATGATTATGATATGTATAACTTGTTAGATGATGTTTTAAAAATATGATCTAACAATTATACATGAATATGTTAAAGGGTTTTTGTTGAACTTAAAAGATAAATGGATGATCATAATTTATGGTGTAGTTAATATATTTAAAGTTTTTTTTTTAAAACAAGACTTTTACAAGATTATAAAAAAAATAAGTAAAGTAACATACAACATGAGATTTTTATAAAAGTTGTTAAAACTAGAAGTAAACTTGGTTTTTGAACTAATGAACATATTAAAGGATCATACCAAAAATCCTACATGATTTTGAGATCATCTTGATGAGGTTATGTTATAAACCTCATGTGTATTGTTTATGAAAGTTATGAGTAAATTGATGTTGAATTGAAAAGAAAAAGATATGTTTGATTAAACATGGTAAAGTAAAAAATACAAAGGTTATATGGTCAAATTTTCTTATAAATTACAGGTTAACAAAACCATCATTTTGGCTAAACCTTTACAAGATTAAAAAGATTTAATGATTGGTTTTTATAAAAACAAAGTTAGTTATAAATATATATTTTGAGAAAATATATATTTGATTAATTTAACAACTTAAGTGCTATGTGGTACTTGATGTATTAGTTATATATATCAAAGATAGGAACTTATTACAATGGTGATAATGAACACATGATACATAATAATCAAAGTCTTACAAGATTTCATATAGATACGCCTTAAAAATGAGTTACGGACGATCCGAATAATCGGATACAAATTATGGTCGAATCGGACGACGGACGAACCTATATGAACATATCGCCAATCCGAAGACTTACTACGACGTTTAGGCGATCTTTCGACGTGGACACCAAAATACGTTACCATTAACAAAATTCGGACATTTTGAAACTTATAAAAACTATTATGTTTTTATTAACTAAAAATTATACTTAGTGAATTTTATAAAAAAATGAAAGACTTATACTTTCAAATGGGCTATTTTCTACAAATGGGCTTACACTTCTTAATGGGCTATTTTATACAAATGGGCTTACACTTCTTAATGGGCTTATCTTCATAATGGGCTTATCTTCATAATGGGCTTAACATAAATACATGAGCTATGCCCAATATCAAAAACTAATGGGCTAAGCCCGATACCAAACATATGGGCCAAGGCCCAACACTATTTAGGCCCAACACTATTTAGGCCAAACACTATTTAAGCCCAACACTATTTAGGCCCAACACTATTTAGGCCCAACACTATTTAGGCCCAACACTATTGAGGCCCAACACTATTGAGGCCCAACACTATTTAGGCCCAATAACATGAATTCTTGGGCTAAGCCCAATGACATATAATTGGTAAAAATTACCATTATACAATATATTTATACAACGACACGAAATCAAGAAGACAAGACCCGATGATACAACTCACAAGATACAAGATTACATATATATATATATATATATATATAACAGTTAACAATTCATTCATCTAATACATAGTTCAACGAACAGTAAAGACATACAAGTCTTACACATATTTAAGACACAAGACTTGTACTCAAGTTATTTACAAAGACTGAAGTGTCTAACAGATATAAGAACATTTGTAGGTCGCAACACTATTCAGGACGACCGCACGTGAGATCATAGTTACTACTATTCACGGACGCGATACTGTGAGTTCATGTCCCCTAATCATTTAAATGTTTTACAACATTACAACTATCGGGGAAAATACATGTTCAACATATGTTAAAGTTAGGGAATGAAACACCTTAGATCATGTGCGAATTAAGGTTATACATCTAAGCACCATTAATCCAGTTTTGGACCTAGTTACAAGTGGTTAGATCTACACGGTATGGTGACTTGCCATCCTTGGAGGACCATCCGCCACGTAGGCGCCACGTCATAGTCCTCCCAAGGATGGTCCATCCCCCAAAAGTAGAGGGTATGGGAGGATGGTCCTAGTCATAGTCCTCCCCACCATTTATATATATATATATATATATATATATATATATTTATCTTCTACTTTTTTTTAACATTTAAAAAATAAACTAACAAAATATTTTCATTAATATTAAAACCACATTACATTAATTTAAAACAAAACATAAACTTAAAAAAAAAAACATAGACTTAAATAATATTATGCTTCTTCATGATGTTGGTTTGAAGTTTTTTCAACATCGAACGTTTCGGCTCGGGATACTGATCGGCATCCATCGTTATCATTTCCCATTCCTTGAGCCGAATTTTTTCATCCGAAATTCTGATTTTCTCATTCGACAATCGGACCTTCTCGCGTAACTTTTCGCCTTCGTCTTTTGGGCCTAGACTTCGTTGTACATTTTTAAGTTTTCCATAAACTCTTCCATCTTCGGGTCCACCTTTTCCTTTTCTTTCCCCTTGGCCCGCTCCTTCATTGATTTGTCTCGGCCCGGTGGACGCTCCGGTTCATGTACGGCGTACTCCTCTTCGTCAAAGTCGGTGTCATCATTTAAGTTTATTTGACACCTCGCGTCCGATCCACCGACGCTAAAACTACCCGTTTCCGATGTTTTTTGGCGTTTCGCCATCTCCACCTCGTTGGGAATCGGCGCCCATTTTGGATCGTCTTTTAGAATTGCCCACGCGCGAACGTGTGTAAAGTTGGTACCACCGTTGTTCGCCTTATACTTGTCCAACGCTTTTTGGAACACATCATCGTCGTCATTGTCACACCCCCAAAATCCACACGCGGAGTATCACCGCTTTGAGGCGTGACTGACCAGGATCAAGCCACCAATCATATTGAACATGCATATAAGTAAACATAATTCAACCAAACAATACGAAAGGTGTTCAAAACCAAAGCATAGTTAAGTGTTTAGCAGAAGCATAATTGTAAAACCCATTGGAAGTATTAAATAAGAAATAAAGTAATGTTCATAGCATGGCACACACTGCCATATCCAACAACGACCGTTCCTCCCTGTGCAAGCTCCATAAGTACCTAATGACCTGCAAGGCATGTAGCAACGAATCAACAACAAAGTTGAGCGAGTTCACAGTTGGTTGTTTAGTTAAAGTATTCGTTTTGTAAATCGTATGTCGTTTTGTAAACCATGTATCGTGTTAATTCGTATCGCGGTCATCCTGACATGTTTGCGATGATTAGTGGGGGCTTCCCATGTGTTACTAGACCACGCGTATCGACTGCTACGAAAATGTAAGAGGTGCCCTAAGTCAATGTCTATCAGCATTGACCCTTTACCCATAGTCCATTAGTACACGCCCATCCGACTGGCACGGTGTGAGGTTTGCTAAACCTAATAGCGCTATTAACTAATGACCCACTCGCCATAGACCTCGGCGATTAAGTCGATAAATGAGGGACTTCATTTGATAGAGTTGATGGTCTTATAGTCGTGTACGTAAGTTTTACGTACGTGCCCTTCAATCCGAGGACAGTAGTCAGTATAAGTGTACGTAGGTTTTACGTACGTGCCCTTCAATCTGAGGACAGTAATAAGTAGTTTAATAGTAATGGTTGTACGAGTAGTTAATCAATCCCATTCCCATCCCACCGGGAATCCCATGCCTTGGCTAGTGTGAACTCACATTGGTTTGCTCGGCAGATACACAGAAAGGTCAAGTGTAGCTGCTAGTGGTCAACCACGTCCTAACATGGTTACCATACAAGTCAGGTTTTGGTTGCGAGTAGTGCACATAAGTATCACATAAGCTAGCAGATAAGGAACACATACAGATCATGGCAAATACACATCGTCACGTTTAACAATCAAAACGTATTCAACTTGTGCGATTAAAAGATTGGGCTCGCACAAGTCTAATGGCCTTGTGCGAGTCATCCGTTGGAGCCCAATAATACCCGGCCCAATATCAAGAAACCCAACAAAACTATAAACATGAACACGGCCCAATCAAATAAACCTAAGCCTTGTACGATCCGGTCGACTTGTGCGATCCGATTGGGTTGTGCGATCAGAACTAGCCCAAGCCCAACATGTATATCCGGCCCAACAGTTAAACAACATAACCACTTGTGCGATCCAACAGTCTTGTGTGACTGGGGACCTCTTGTGCGATCAAGTCATCTTGTGCGACCAGATCAGCTTGTGCAAATGGACCTCTTGTGCGACCAAGAGGTCTTGTGCGAATGGTTAACTAATTCTCGTGATTCATGCAATCAGTTACATCTATTCAATTAGTTTCCAAATTCACAATTTATCAATAAATGCTAACAACTTCCAAACCAAACAGAAATCGATCAAATCATTGTTTTTAACAATTTTTTCACATAAACCCTAAAATCATAATTATGAACAACAACTTAACAAAACCCTCAATCATATTATCAGTCGAGGATTCCTATTTCTAGCATACATGCTAACATAATCAGTCCATCAACCAATCATTCGAATGTGAATACATCTCAGCCAAATATCATTCAATCGGTTCTAGATCATTAACACTTAATTATCAACTCTACATGATTAACAATCATAATCTATTCAAGTCATGCAACACTTATGAACCGATTATTTGAACACAAAACTCATAATGTATCGTTTACAAATCAATGTATAGAATCATATAAATCATAACATCATTCGACAAAACACCAAATCATAAATCACTAACTGATTAAGATAAGATGAGAGTGATCCGAATCAAGAGCTTCGATGAGGATGGGATGTTGTTTGGCGTCGGCTTTGAGAGGAGAGAAAGAGAGCTAGGGTTTGTGTGTGTGAATGTTTTGCAACAAATGAGAAACAAACTTTCTAAGGGTGTGTGTGTATGCGTATGATGGAGTGGGCCGAACCCAACTTGGGCTGCCCTAGGTTCGGATGCAAGGAGTGTAGCCCGAGTGGGCTTGTGCGATCGGGTGAGTGTTGTGCGTTTGGGCCGTTTATATACATACATACATTACACAAGCACATATCAAACATAACATTCATTAATCAATCACTTTCATATAATCACATCACATTCACATACGTTACATCAAAGTACAAAGATAGGTTCGGAAATACGAGTTGTCACATTATCCCCAAGTTGAAAGAAATTTCGTCCCGAAATTTGGTACGTACTCTCTAAGGAAGCTAGTTAAGTTGCATGGTTTTCCCAGTTTTCCTGGGGAGTCACATCCTCCCCCCGTTGATCTGGAATTTCGTCCCGAAATTCCGTAGCTTCGGCCTCAGTAGTGATTGTACTGTCTGTGAATAGTTGGGGATACTTTTGTTTCATTTGATCTTCGCGTTCCCAGGTGAACTCTGGGCCGCGACGTGAGTTCCAACGAACTCGAACGAGAGGTATTCTAGTGCGCTTGAGGACCTTAACATCCTGGTCCGTGATTTCAGCTGGTTCTTCGACGAATTGCAACTGCTCGTCGATAGTGAGCTCCTTTAAAGGAACTACAAGAGTCTCATCTGACAGACACCTCTTCAGATTCGACACGTGGAAAACGTTGTGAACTGCACTGAGTTCTGCTGGTAGGTTTAGTTTGTAGGCCACCTTGCCTATTTTCTCGATGACTTCGAAAGGTTCGACGTATCGTGGGTTAAGTTTGCCTCGTTTACCAAAACGAACCACACCCTTCCAGGGTGAAACTTTGAGTAGCACTCACTCCCCAACCTGGAGCTCGAGTGGTTTCCTGTCCTTGTCGGCGTAGCTTTTCTGACGGTCACGAGCTGCCGCCATTCGTTGTCGTATTTGAGAGAATTGTTCTGTTGTGTCTACCATAAGTTCTGGGCCAGTGATCTGATTATCCCCCACTTCTGCCCAACAAAGAGGTGATCGGCATTTATGTCCGTACAATGCCTCAAACGGAGCAACTTTAATGCTGGTGTGGTAGCTGTTATTGTATGAAAATTCCACAAGTGGCAGATGCTTTTCCCAGCCGTTGCCAAAGTCAATTACACATGCCCTAAGCATGTCTTCGAGGGTCTGGATGGTGCGTTCAGACTGCCCATCCGTTTGCGGGTGATAAGCTGTGCTCATATCTAAACGTGAGCTAAAAGACTTGTGCATTGCTTGCCATAGTTCTGAAGTAAAACGTGCATCACGATCAGAGATAATAGAAGTGGGCACTCCGTGCCTCGAGACTACTTCCTTAAGATAAACGTCTGCTAATGTGGAGAACTTATCCGTTTCCTTGATAGCCAAGAAGTGAGCAGACTTTGTGAGTCGATCCACGATCACCCAAATAGTATCGTTACCGCGTTGAGATCTAGGCAGGCCAGTAACAAAATCCATGGAAATTTGCTCCCATTTCCATTGTGGTATTTCTTGTTGTTGGAGTAGGCCTGAAGGTTTCTGATATTCCGTCTTGACTCTCGCACAAGTCAAGCACTTGCTAACGTACGTTGCTATGTGAGCTGTCATGCTAGGCCACCAATACGTAGTTTTCATATAGTGGTACATCTTATCAGAACCAGGATGTACCGAGTAGCGAGACTTGTGTGCCTCATCCATCACAAGCTCTCGTAGGTTGCCATAGAGTGGGACCCAAATGCGTCCTGTTACGTAGTAAGCACCGTCTTCCTTCTGTTCTAATCGTTGCCTTGAGCCACGTAGGGCTTCAGCCCTGATGTTTTCTGGTTTCAATGCTTCCACCAGAGCATCTCGTATCTGTGCAGGAAGACTAGATTGAATCGTGAGTTGTAAAGCTCGTACGCGCTTAGGCGCAGTGTCCTTCCGACTGAGGGCGTCAGCCACAACATTGGCTTTGCCTGGGTGGTACCTGATCGAGCATTCGTAATCATTCAGTAGCTCAACCCATCATCGTTGTCGCCTATTCAGTTCCTTCCGTTTGAAGATATACTCGAGACTCCTGTGATCTGTGTAGATAGCGCACTTGGTACCGTATAGGTAGTGTCTCCATATCTTAAGTGCAAAAACAACAGCTCCAAGCTCTAGATCGTGCGTAGTGTAGTTCCTTTCATGAACTTTAAGTTGGCGTGAGGCGTAGGCTATAACTTTATCCCGCTGCATCAATACACAACCAAGACCCTGAATGGATGCGTCGCAGTAAACCACAAAGTCGTTTGTACCCTCTGGCAATGAAAGGATAGGTGCACTGCAAAGTCTATCCTTTAAGTGCTGAAATGCTAATTCCTGTGCGTTTCCCCATCGATAAACAACGCCTTTCTGCGTCAGTGAGGTGAGGGGCTGTGCAATCTTGGAGAAGTCCTTGATGAATCTTCTGTAGTAACCTGCCAAGCCCAAGAATTGGCGAATTTTCGTTGGTGTACGAGGCGCAGGACAATTCTTAATCGAGTCTACCTTAGATGGGTCAACGTGAATCCCATCCTTGTTCACCACATGGCCTAAGAAATGGACTTCACGAAGCCAGAAGTCACATTTTGAAAACTTGGCGTACAACTGTTCTGTTCGAAGGAGTTCCAAAATGAGTTGTAGATGCTGCTCGTGTTCCTCCTGACTCTTCGAATAGATCAGGATGTCGTCGATGAAAACTATTACGAACTTGTCCAGGTAAGGCTTGCACACTCTATTCATCAAATCCATGAAGACCGCAGGTGCGTTTGTCAGCCCAAAAGGCATGACCAAAAACTCATAGTGGCCATATCGAGTTCTAAAGGCTGTTTTGGAGACGTCCTCCTCTCGGACTCTCAGCTGATGATATCCTGATCTCAAATAAATCTTTGAATAGTAGCTCGACCCTTGCAGCTGGTCGAATAGGTCATCGATGCATGGAAGAGGATAGCGATTCTTCACAGTCACCTTCTTGAGTTCACGGTAGTCGATGCACATTCTGAAAGTACCGTCTTTCTTCTTCACAAATAGGACTGGAGCTCCACAGGGCGAAGAGCTAGGATGAATAAAACCCTTATCCAAGAGTTCTTGGAGTTGCGTAGAAAGTTCTTCCAACTCTGATGGAGCTAAGCGATACGGTGTACGAGCTATGGGCGCTGCTCCAGGAGCTAGCTCGATTTGGAATTCGACTTGGCGATGAGGCGGAAGACCATGCAATTCCTCAGGGAATACCTCAGGATAGTCGCGTACAATCGGGAAATCTTCTATCTTCTTCTCTTTCTTCGAGGTGTCAGTAACAAGAGCCAAAATAGCAGTGTGGCCCTTACGTAAACACTTCTGGGCCCTAAGGAAAGAGATGATGCTCACAACAGCACCACTCTTGTCACCATGAATCAATAGAGGTTCATCACCTGGGCGAGGAATACGGACAATCTTCTCGTTGGAAAGAATCTCTGCTTGGTGTTGGGATAACCAGTCCATCCCTATGACAACGTCGAAACTGCCCAGGGCGATAGGAAGGAGGTCGATTGAGAAAGTATAACCAGCAAGAACAAGGTTACAACCCTTGACTACGTGCGTGACCTCTAAATTTTTACCATTAGCTAACTCTACAGTGTGCTTGGTGTTCAATAGTGTTGGGGTACGCTTAAGCATTTAGCTAACCTTTAGAGACACGTAGCTAGTATCGGCACTCGAATCAAATAAGACAGTAACGTAAAAGTCGTCGAGAAGGAACTTACCCGTCACCACGTTGGGATCATTCCTCGCTTCACCTTGACCAATAATGAATACACGACCCCTTGCACCATTGCCGTTGTTACCCCCGTTGTTTCCATTCCCCTGATTGTTATTATTGTTGTTGTTCTGGTTCTGAATCAGCTGGGGACAATTTCTCTTGATGTGGCCTTCAGCTCCACACTGTTAGCATCCCTTGTTGTCTCGTTTTTGCTGCTGCTGGTCTTGTGGAGCTGGTGGTTGTTGTCGCTGGTTCTGATTCGCAGGTCGTAAGCTCCTACAATCCTTAGCTTCATGACCCATCTTGAGACACCTCTGGCAACGACCCTTGTTGCACTGACCACTGTGGTGTCTGTTGCATCTGTTGCACTTTGGAAGGTTTCCTCGATATCCACCTTGCCCTTGGCTACCAGAAGATTGCTGACCAGGGCTCTTGTAGTCTTCAATTCTTCTTTGCTGAGACTGAGACCGAACAGAAGTTGAACCTTTGCTTGAAGTTCCATCCCACTTATGTTTGTTGTCACTGGGAGTTTCAAAAGTAGCTGTAGCGCTAATACGCTTTGGTAACCTGTTCTGCTCCACCGCCTGATCAGTGAGACGGTGAGCCAATTGAACAACCTGCTGGATGGTGGCGAGGTTTGCTGAAGTCACATGACTTTGGATTTCTGGCACTAAGCCCTTGAGATAAAGTTCGGTACGCTTAATTGGAGGGTCCACCATGGTAGGACACAGAATAGCAAGCTCATTTGATCTTTTTGTATAAGCTTCAATCTCTGACCCCGTCATCTTGAGGTTGAAGAACTCGACTTCCAGTTTGTGAATTTCATCACGATTGCAGTATTCTTCCTTGATCATATCCTTAAAATTGTTCCATGGGGAGGCGTTAGCAGCAACCAACCCCAGCATTTGAACCTGAGCGTTCCACCACGTGAGCGCTAAACCCTCTAGAGTACCGGTAGCATACTTCACCCTGCAAGCCTCAGGGCATTCACACATCTCGAACACAGATTCGAGCTTTTCAAACCAGTGGAGGAGACCTACAGCTCCTTCAGTGCCGCTAAAAGTAGTGGGTCGGCAGTGCATAAAAGTTTTGAAGGTGCACACAGGTGGCTGAGCATGTTGACCTGTTGTGGGTGTAAGAAAGGACAAAGTTTAACACAAAGGTAGGTTCACGAGAGAAGGACCTAAAGATCCTAGAATGAGTTTAAACTACAGGGTATACCTCCTGCTTGTGCGGCTGCAAGTGCCGCAGCAACTTGTTCGTTAATTAGAGCCGTCATCTGGGCTTGTGTCATGTTAACGCGTCCAGACATGATCTTCATATCAAGGGAAACATGAGTGAGAAGGGTTCGCGAAAATGCGATGACAGAAGAGAGTAAGCACACATGTGTTTTAAATTAACAGTTGCTACGTTTATCTATGCATACTAAAAGCAAAGTTCTACATAATCTAGCAAGTAGGCAATAAAACATATACCATATCACCTAGAATGTCGAGCCATGCACGTGGAGCGAAGCGTCGTTGTGGATCGTAGAGCACTGTACAGGTTATAGTCTGGTTTTAACAAAAACGTTTTCCCTTATTAAAACCAAGTTCTCTGTAACCAATGGCTCTGATACCAATCTGTCACACCCCCAAAATCCACACGCGGAGTATCACCGCTTGGAGGCATGACTGACCAGGATCAAGCCACCAATCATATTGAACATGCATATAAGTAAACATAATTCAACCAAACAATACGAAAGGTGTTCAAAACCAAAGCATAGTTAAGTGTTTAGCGGAAGCATAATTGTAAAACCCATTGGAAGTATTAAATACGAAATAAAGTAATGTTCATAGCATGGTACACACTGCCATGTCCCACAACGACCGTTCCTCCCTGTGCAAGCTCCATAAGTACCTAATGACCTGCAAGGCATGTAGCAACGAATCAACAACAAAGTTGAGCGAGTTCACAGTTGGTTGTTTAGTTAAAGTATTCGTTTTGTAAATCGTATGTCATTTTGTAAACCATGTATCGTGTTAATTCGTATCGCGGTCATCCTGACATGTTTGCGATGATTAGTGGGGGCTTCCCATGTGTTATTAGACCACGCGTATCGACTGCTACGAAAATGTAAGAGGTGCCCTAAGTCAATGTCTATCAGCATTGACCCTTTGCCCATAGTCCATTAGTACACGCCCGTCCGACTGGCACGGTGTGAGGTTTGTTAAACCTAATAGCGCTATTAACTAATGACCCGCTCGCCATAGGCCTCGGCGATTAAGTCGATAAATGAGGGACTTCATTTGATAGAGTTGATGGTCT
This sequence comes from Helianthus tuberosus, assembly GCA_030545235.1. Lineage (NCBI taxonomy): Eukaryota > Viridiplantae > Streptophyta > Magnoliopsida > Asterales > Asteraceae > Helianthus > Helianthus tuberosus. The sequence continues at coordinate 401 of JARYGA010023109.1, read as the reverse complement.
TATAGTCGTGTACGTAGGTTTTACGTACGTGCCCTTCAATCCGAGGACAATAGTCAGTATAAGTGTACGTAGGTTTTACGTACGTGCCCTTCAATCCGAGGACAATAATAAGTAGTTTGATAGTAATGGTTGTACGAGTAGTTAATCAATCCCATTCCCAACCCACCGGGAATCCCATGCCTTGGCTAGTGTGAACTCACCTTGGTTTGCTCGGCAGATACACAGAAAGGTCAAGTCTAGCTGCTAGTGGTCAACCACGTCCTAACATGGTTACCATACAAGTCAGGTTTTGGTTGCGAGTAGTGCACATAAGTATCACATAAGCTAGCAGATAAGGAACACATACAGATCATGGCAAATACACATCGTCACGTTTAACAATCATAACGTATACAACTTGT
>JARYGA010023108.1:0-28039 GCA_030545235.1 Helianthus tuberosus | reverse complement strand
CCCACCTCACCAAAGAATGCAAAGAAAAGTTAAGGAAAGGGGAGATTAGCATATATGACATGAAGAATTTGAAGTTTTGTACAAACCGATCCAAAGAAGTATATGTAAGTTATCCTTTTTTATTTTCTTACAATTTTCGTATAAACATTTAGTACAATAAAAAAAATGCACTATTTTGATATATTTCAGGGGGGGTACTTGGAGGCGATGCATGATATTCACGGGTCGGACCTCACTAATTGTCCTGATGACCCTGAGGTGTGGGCTCGTGTGCAGGCAGGAGGTCATAGGACCACCCGGGTATTTGGGGTAGGATCTTCAGATCTGCATTACATGGTGAGTGGGACATCATCATCTTCTAGTGGGTGTGCACCATCATCTGTAGAGTACCAACGATCCATAGAAGAGGTATCAAATTTCACTTCTCTTTACTGCTGAATGTGCTTACAAAACCCTAGGTCCGTACTCGTTACCACTTCTATATCATTGATTGCTTACTTTATTCACCTTTTTAGTTGATTAGTGACTGAATGTTGTCAGTCGTAGGGTCATGTATTGACCTCGTATAAGCCTATAAGTGTGATATCGTATCGTATAGGTGTGGTTTAGGTCACGTATTAACCTCGTTTAAGCCTATAAGTGTGATATCGTTTCGTATAGGTGTGGTTTAGGTCCCTTCTAATCCTATATGCATATACAAGACCTATAGGAAACCTATACGAGACTTATACTACACTATACGATACGATACGTGTGACAACCCGCACTAAACCAGGTATCCGTACGACTTAATTAATGATTAATTGCTGCTTAATTACAGTGCTTGTTTGAACTAGCTGATGAACTGCTACTTGAATACTGGTACATGTACTTACTTGCATCATACTGTACTTATCGTCACTACATTATTTACATACTGAACCTTAGTGACAAACATGATGCACAAAAAGCACAGTAGCACAATAACGGATAACCTATTGAACATGCTGATATAACCAGCATCAGGTAAACACTGCCTCCAAGGCCTGTAAGAGCCTGAGAAAATTTGGCTACACTAGTAGTGAGTGTAGGGATATAAGGGTTGTGGAACTGCGTCTCTAGGAATAAGATACACTGACTGGATGTGCCTAAAACGTACTTTAAGTACAAAACACAGCACCTTACAAAAATAATTCAGCTTCTAGCTGACTAATAAAGTGCCAAAACATGGGAAAAATACTACTGGACACTTTCTAAAGTGTTGGAAACAAGATGTGTCACTAAAAATGTTAATAACGACACTTTAAAGCTTTGTTAAGCGCTTTAACGGATTACTATCCAACCGAACAACCGGACTATACCCAGAACATGAAAATATTATTATTTTCCTTATTTATATTTTTTCTGAGCCAGTTAGGGTCCCTGATTACCCTAACACCCGCCATAACGCATAACATACAAGTAACTGAGTTAACTACTTAACCTAACCTACTTAACTCAACCTTTCCCCTAACCACCTAGTTGAGATCGAACTAACCCCCCCCCCCCCCTTTTCTCTAACCGGCCCCAAACCATGGGGAAAACAATTGTACACTATTTGATTATTTTAATCCTATGTTGGGTATCAAGACTACACATGGACCTTTGGTTAATCATCTTACATTTGCCTATAAGTTAACCACTAAACTCAAGAACATTATCACTAAACACAACTCACCAAAACTCTCTCTCTCTCTCTTGCTCTTGAAGTCTCGGCCGAACACCCCACCCCCCTTACCCATCATATTCGATTTCCATCTTGCCATTCCAACATCATACATACATCAAAGGTCACGTATTAGGAGCCTTGGAGCAAACGGAACACGAAGGACCTCGTTACTTAGCTTTTATCCACGCGTTTTTCATCAAGAATCTTCCCTAGCCTTGAGCTAGAGGTATAACACTTAAAACTCATTTTTGAACTTATCTAAGGTGGTTAAAAGGATTTGTGTCGGTTAAATATCGTTAACATACAATTTGATGCTTAAAAGTCTACTAAAAGTATGAAAAATGGTGGTTAATAGCATTTAAGTGGTGTAAAAGTTGTAGTATTTGAAATATGTGGTTATTTAGACCCGATCTATGTTGTGGTAGCTCGGATCACCGTTTAACCCGGTTTGGTAAGATCATGGATCTTAACATAAGCTTGTTTTGAATGATACAAGGGTTAAAAGGTGAAACTCTACCACACATGAAACATGAACTTGTGTAAAAATGTTTTAACATGTACAATAGTGTTTAAAACTAGCAGATCTACGTATCTGCAAGTGGTATTTTCAAAGGACCACGCGTCAAAGAAATCATGTTTTCTAAAAGACGGATCTTACACTAACCAACACGATTTTTATAAACCACAAGTGTGTAAACACTTGTGAAATGAAAAGATCCGACAAAGAACTAGTTTTGTCAAATGTTACTAGAAGTTGTAAAGACGGATTTCTCTAAACACGAAGTTTTTACGAGATCAAAGTTACTTTATATAAAGATCTACAAATATAATGGGATTTACACTATAGTTGCGGAAAAACTACAAGTTCATGCGATTATGCAATTTACATACTTGTTGACTAGTTTGATGTGTCGGAAATTGTTTGATTGAATAAAGAAGTTGTTGAATTGATTTTGTAAAAGAAAATGATACGCTTGAAAGCGTGGCCACCTCCAGTTACAGAGGAAACTCTGGCGAAATTTTTCTAAAAACCTAACACTTAGAAATATTTACACAACAAGTGTTAGAATTATTTTTGACATATTTTCAAAATATAAATTTCGCCATGACTTTATTTACTAATATTCGGAGGTGGGATTTTCACAAAATTTAACGTGATAAATATATATATTTTTCACACACTGTTTATGATTATTTTGTGAAAATACATAAATATTATTTTAGGAGTAAAAATAATATTTACAAACGTTAACGATTCCAAAATAATGCGAACGCTTTCACATGAATATATAAGTTACACCGGTAATTATATTACCACTCGGTTATTAAAACGTAACTTACGCACATGTATTGAATCCCCCATCCTTGGGAAGGAGTTTAACTACCAAGTATATACAGAACATAAACACGAAATAGTTGTCTAACTATTTCCCAAAAACTTAAACTATAAAGCTAAGGCACGGCCGTTCGTCTAATAGAATTAGCACTTGTAGGTCGTCGCACAGCTTTCCGATTTGGAGACACTTGGTAGAGACGCTTCACTGTGAGTTCATGTCCCCCTTTCTCTAACTGTTTTCAGTTTTCTTAACTGCGGGGGTGAAATACATGTTACTTTGTTTACAAGTACTATTATACACGGTATGTTAACGTAAGGAGGTTTACTACTTAGATCATGTGAATGGGTAGGCAGAACACCGAGGGACTTAAGCGGTAGATCTATCTGGGTGTAGCGAGCCCAACTCTAGGCCCAACAGAACGGACCTCTGAGAGGACCAACAGAACGGACCTTGAGTGACTTGGTTGCCCGACGCATAAATCGGCTAGGGTTGAGTCTTCCTACTTGCATTTCACACATGCTAATGGCCTTGCAAACCATTGGTGATCTCTTTCCTTACACTGCTACATACCAGAGAACTTTTATACTTACAAGTGTTTTACTTACTCACTTCCACATGAACTCGCTCAACATTATTGTTGATTTTTCAACTTACATGTATTTCAGGAAATTAACGAGATCTGGCACGGTATGGCATGTTTTCCGCTGCACTAGTTTCCAAGGTCATCCGGGGTTTAGGGGATGTGTCTCTTTCCTGGACAAGACACAATCCTTAAACCATGTTTATATTATGTTTAAGTTGGTAATGTTTGTTGAACAAGGTTATGTTGTTAGGGTATGTTCCCGTTAAAACCATGGTACTGTATTTGGTTTTCAAAACTTAATGGATGATCTTGCATGTTTTTAACTCATATAGCTTTGTTATGATTAAGCTATGGTATTAAGAAGTCACACCAAAATTAACCACGCTTCCGCAAAGCCAGGGTGTGACAGCTTGGTATCAGAGCTCTGATCATAGCGAACTAGGATTCTTTCTCGAGTCTAGACTATGATCACTAGGGCTCTCACGAAAACATTTTTCTGTATACCACTTAAGTCCAGATCCAAAACTTTTTACAAACAAATGTTGAGCACATTTTATTATTTATAGGCTCAGCCTGGAGGGCTGAGGCTCGGTCTGGAGGATCGAGGCTCGGTCTAGGTGACCGAGGTAGTTGAGCACGTTGATTTATTTTAGGCTCAGCCTGGAGGGCTGAGGCTCGGTCTGGAGGATCGAGGCTTGGTCTAGGTGACCAAGGTAGATGGCTAGGAAGAGTAGACTCAGTCATGAAGGCTGAGGCTCGGTCAAGGGGACCGAGGCTCGATCTAAGTGGTCGAGGTGGAGGATAGAGCAGTCTTAAAGACTGGGAGAAATTGGCTAGTAAGACTAGGAGAATTATGTGATATCTTACTTGGTGACTTATGTGATTAACTGATTATATGATTGATTATTATACGTATATGCGTTTGTGTTACAAACATCATGCTTTCATCAAGTACTAGAAAGATGGACACTACGAATCCCATGGCCATAGTATCAGACGACATAGTTTCATCGAAGCACGAGGTGTACATTTCCGATACTACCGGCACAGACAATGACGACTTTCAGCCCTTTTGCACTGCCTGAAGTCGTAGCAGAGCCTACTGATGGCCATCTTGTTGGGAATTTGCCCGCTTGCCACTCATCCTGTTGATGATATGCCCCCCAACGTGGCCTCTAACGACGATATCGACCTACTAGAGGAGGACCCATTCGAGGGCAGGACCCTATTGCTGCTGGTATTAGACTACTGCATGCGGACGCTTCTGCAGGGGAAACTCATGCCAATTCCCCTATCCCAGACTCATTTGAGTTTCTGACATCCGCATCTTTGCACATTCAGGGGGTGCAGCACCACTCACACGACGCCGACCCTGATATGGCGTCATCAGCTGCCCCAGTTCTCGCACACAGACTTGAGTTTGATCGCGATATTGAGGACGATACTGTTTTTCCACCTGGTTTTGATCCAGACCATGACATCGAGTTCATGCACTTAGACCAGCCTTTGGAGGATCCTGTAACCCCTGTGTTTGATGATCCAGCTGATCTTGAGATGGAGTTTTTGATCCGGAGCCGGCCGTGGCCCCTGAGCCAGGCGCTGCTCCTGACCCCGCATTGGAGCATGACCCTGTTCATGCCAATGCACCTACTGTTGCCCCTTGATTGATCATCTGCTTGGACGAGAGAAAATTTGGGGTAACTGTGCAAGACAATTTATTATTTCGGGGGCCCACGTAATAACGATTTGTAGAGCACAGGAATCCTGGTGGACTCTGCGGGTCAAGCTAATGATAACCAATGCAGCAGGAAATAACTTAAACACGAATGACCAAGGCAATGTAGCCTCGAGTTCATTCTATTACGAGCAACAAGCCAAATTGGCAAGCCTAGGTGAAGGCTCGGAAATTTACTCCCCAATCATACAGTGAGTATATTTGCATGTGAAATTGGGTGATTACATGATGGCTTATGTTGCTATATACACCTCATAGACAATTGAAACATTGTCTAACACGCTTCACACCACTTCGACAAAAGGGAATGTCACCCAGGCGTGACACAAACACCAGTACGTTGCCAAGGACAGAAGCCGAGCTGCAAGAACGCATCTCACAGATAAATGCACTACATGAAGCCCTCCGCTCTAAGTACAACGATGGTATTACTGGAAATAACCCTCCAACTGGCTGCACCTATAAACAGTTCCTGAACTGCAAGCCTTTGAACTTTGACGGAACAGGAGGCACCGTTGCATTTGTTCGTTGGTCCGAAAAAAAAAACCGACTCCATTCTAAGAATGAGTAACTGTTCGCCCCAACAGAGTGTTACCTATATCTCGGGTATATTTCTAGATGGCACACTCTCTTAATGGAACCTCCAGGTTCAGACCCTTGGCACAGACGCTGCTTACGCACTGAGCTGGGACGAGCTCAAGGAAACGATTGAGAAGAAATGTTGTTTTAGGGCTGGAATTTAGAAGCTTGAGGTGGAGTTCAGAAATTTGAACATGGACGAACCAGGAATTCCTGAACTTGTCCAGCGATCGCACGACTTATCTAGGGTCGCCCCCCTACTTAGTCAAAACCGGAGTTCAAAAGGATTGAACGATTCATTTGGACACTTGCACCCCAGATCAGGGGTATGGTAACTACTTCAAAGCCCTCAACCATTGCAGAAGCTATCAATATGGGTGATCTATTTATAACATGAGATGTTATGTGATTGATAACATGAGATGTTATGTGTTGATATTGTTGTATACTTACGTACACTCTACTTACTATGGCCTGACCAACGTAAACCATCTTTTAGAAGATGCCGCCAAAACGCCCAACGCCGATGCCTACCAATGAGGCAGAACTCCAGCAAGTTATTGCTGCTGCCATTGCTCAATATGCTGCCTCTCAAGGAGGAACGAGTGGAAGCAACTCTGGCAACACTGGCAACAATAATCCACCTCATGGTAATACTAAGTCATTTAGACACACCATGACCTAATTGGATATCTTTAGCAATGATGCTAATGCCGAACGTATGTTATAATGTATGTGCAGGGTGCACCTACAAGTAGTTCTTAGACTGCAAGCCTGTAAACTTTGATGGCACAGGAGGTGCTGTCGCCTTTGTTCGCTGGGCTGAGAAAACCGAATCTGTTCTTCGCATGAGCAAGTGCGCACTGGATCAGCAAGTCACCTATATCTCAGGGCTGTTTCTAGATGGAGCCCTCTCTTGGTGGAATCTGCAAGTACAGACACTTGGCGAAGCTGCTGCCTACGCGCTGACCTGGACCGAACTGAAAGAACTTATGCGCAAAAAGTACTGTTCCCGCGCAGAAATCCAGAGATTGGAAACCGAGTTCTGGCACTTGAAAATGGACGGTCCAAAGATAGCAGAATACGTTCAAAGGTTTCACGACTTATCTCAAGTGGTTCCTTACATGGTTACACCAGAATACAAGCGAATCGAGCGCTTCATTTGGGGTTTAGCTCCTCAAATCATAAGTATGGTAACCTCCTCCAAACCAGCAACTATCACTGAAGCCATCGATTTGAGCGTGGCTCTCACCGAGGAGGCAATTCGTTTGAACAAGTTTGATGAGATCAAGACCAAGAAGGCAGAGACTCATGTCGAGTCATCAGGTGGTAACAAACGGAAGTTCTCGAACTTCAAGCAGGGCGCCAGTGTGGCGGTTAAGAAAGGAGGATCAGACACGCCAGCTCAGGTTACAGCTGGTAGAAGAGAGAAAGGAAGAGGATACATGGGCGCCCAGCCCAAATGCAATACCTGCCAACGTCACCATTCTGGTCAATGTGGGCTAAAAGTATGCGAAGTATGTGGGAAACGTGGTCACTTGAAGGACACTTGTTGGGCCCCTGCCGGTCGGGGAGGCCAGGGAGCATATGGGAATAGAAACAATAATCGTGGTGGTATTGGGGATCGCCCACAAGGAAACTATGGAGGAAACGGGAATCGAGGCAACTTTGCAAATCAGGCTGGCAACGCAAACCAAAACAACAACCCAGCCAGGAATGGAGGTGGAAACGGGCAAAGACTTGGATGCTATAACTGTGGTGATCTTGGGCATTACAAGAAGAATTGCCCGGAATTGAACCAAGCCCGCGGAAGGGTTTTCAACATCGAAGCAAGGGAAGCGCGCCAGGACCCCAATGTTGTTACTGGTACGTTCCCTGTAAATCAACGCTATGCATCCGTTTTATTTGATACTGGTGCCGATTATAGCTTCGTGTCGTTAGAATTTAAGAATATGCTTGGGTTAGCCGCTACTAAGTTAGATATTCCCTACTCGATCGAATTAGCTAATGGGAAGTTAGTTGAAGCCAATGAAGTTATCAGAGGTTGTGTGATTGAATTAGGAGAACGTGAGTTTACTTTGGACCTACTACCAGTCCAGTTGGGAAGCTTCGACGTGGTAGTAGGAATGGATTGGTTATCAGGCAACAAGGCTGAGATAGTATGTCACGAGAAGGTTGTTCGTATCCCAACCAATGATGGTGAGACAATTGTTGTTCATGGAGAGAAGCGTGAGACGCCATTGAGGATTATTAGCTGCTTGAAAGCAAGGAAGTGTTTGCAGAAAGGATGTGTTGTCTTCCTGGCACACATTGTGGATAAGAAGGCTGCTGAGCCAAGAATCGAAGACATCCCTGTCGTGAGGGAATATCCAGAAGTCTTCCCAGAAGACTTACCTGGACTGCCACCTCAGAGGCAAGTAGAGTTTCACATTGACTTAGTTCCAGGCGCCGCGCCTGTGGCTAAGGCACCGTATAGACTTGCTCCCTCGGAGATGCAGGAACTGTCGACACAACTTCAAGAGTTGTTAGACAAGGGATTTATCCGACCAAGCTTCTCGCCTTGGGGAGCTCCAGTCCTGTTTGTCAAGAAGAAGGACGGTAGTTTTCGAATGTGCATTGACTACCGGGAGTTAAACAAGCTAACGATCAAGAATAGATATCCCCTGCCAAGAATCGACGATCTGTTTGACCAACTGCAAGGCTCAAGCTTTTATTCTAAGATCGACCTTCGATCTGGATATCACCAGTTAAGGATACAAGAGGAAAGTATCCCAAAGACAGCCTTCAGGACTCGTTATGGGCACTACGAGTTCCTAGTTATGCCGTTTGGTTTGACAAACGCACCTGCAGTCTTTATGGATTTGATGAATAGAGTTTGCAAGCCGTACTTGGACAAGTTCGTGATTGTGTTCATCGATGACATTTTAATTTATTCAAAGACGAAGGCCGAACATGAGCAACACTTAAGAGCTATTTTGGAGCTGCTAAGGAAAGAACAGTTGTACGCCAAATTCTCCAAGTGCGAATTTTGGCTACGTGAAGTCCAGTTTCTTGGACATGTGGTTAATGGAAATGGAATCCATGTTGATCCCACAAAGATCGAGGCGATCAAGGATTGGGAAACGCCAAAGACGCCAACCGAGATTCGATAATTCTTGGGTTTGGCTGGCTATTATCGGAGATTCATTGAGAATTTTTCAAAGATCGCTCAACCATTGACGCTCCTCACACAGAAGGATAAGAAGTTTGATTGGGGAATCAAACAGGATGAAGCGTTTCAGATGTTGAAGGATAAGCTTTGTAATGCGCCAATCTTAGCTCTACCGGAAGGTACTGATGATTTTGTGGTATACTGCGACGCATCGCGTCAAGGATTGGGTTGTGTGTTGATGCAACGCCAAAAGGTTATTGCTTACGCATCGCGTCAGTTGAAAGTGCACGAGAAGAACTATACCACACACGATTTGGAGCTCGGCGCAGTGGTTTTTGCTCTAAAGATCTGGAGACACTACCTTTATGGTACGAAGTGTACAATCTTTACAGATCACAAGAGACTACAGCATATATTCAACCAGAAGGAGTTGAATATGAGGCAAAGACGCTGGGTTGAGTTGTTGAACGACTACGACTGCGAGATAAAGTATCATCCAGGGAAGGCGAACGTGGTCGCCGATGCCCTAAGTCGTAAAGAGAGAGTCAAGCCCATAAGGGTTAGAGCTTTAGAAATGATTATACGAACCGATCTTTCCTTGCGCATTCGTGCCGCACAAAAGGAAGCTCTCAAGGAAAGGAATCTCGAAGAAGAATATCTCCGTGGGATGGGGAAGCTTTTGGTACCAAACGGAGAAGGAACATTATGTTTTGAGAAAAGAATTTGGGTTCCTCTGTTTGGTGATTTAAGGAAAGTTATTTTCGACGAAGCTCACAAGTCGCGGTACTCTATCCATCCAGGAGCGGATAAGATGTACCAAGATCTCAAAGATTATTATTGGTGGCCAAGGATGAAAGGCGATGTTGCTGTTTACGTGAGCAAATGTTTAACGTGCGCTAAGGTTAAAGCGGAATACCAGAAGCCTTCAGGACTTCTGCAACAACCCGAGATTCCCAAGTGGAAATGGGAACAAATCTCAATGGATTTTATTACGAAATTGCCAAGAACGCCAAGAGGCCATGATATGATTTGGGTGATAGTTGACCGCCTAACAAAGTCCGCACACTTTCTGCCAATCAGAGAGAAAGACAGTACTAGTAAACTTGCGGAAATATACATGAGAGAGATTGTCGCACGCCATGGAGTACCTCTCTCAATCATCTCTGATAGAGACGGAAGGTTTGTATCAAGGATATGGCAATCCTTCCAGGAAGCCTTTGGCTCACAATTGAATCTAAGCACTGCGTTTCATCCGCAAACTGACGGCCAGAGCGAGCGAACGATACAGACTTTGGAAGACATGCTGAGAGCGTGTGTTATGGATTTGGGCGGTAGCTGGGACAAACATTTACCTTTGGTCGAATTTTCATACAACAACAGCTACCACACCAGTATTGGTGTCGCGCCATTTGAAGCCCTTTACGGACGCAAGTGCCGATCACCTCTATGTTGGGCTGACGCAGGTGATAGACAGCTTGCTGGCCCCGAAATCGTCCAAGAGACGACAGACAAGATTGCGCAAATTCTTAAACGCATCGAAGCAGCTCGCCACAGACAAAATGCCTATGCGGATCCAAACCGGAAACATGTGGATTTTCAAGTTGGAGAAATGGTGTTATTGAAAGTTTCACCCTGGAAGTGGGTGGCACGCTTTGGGAAGCGTGGGAAGTTAAATCCGCGCTACATTGGTCCTTTCAGAATTCTGGAAAGAATAGGACTAGTAGCATACAAGTTGGACCTACCTGCTGAACTGAATGGTGTTCACGATACATTTCATGTATCCAACCTAAAGAAAAGTCCAACTCAAGTTGACGTTGCTATTCCCATCGACGAGATTCATATTGACGACACGCTCCACTTCGTTGAAGAACCTGTTGAGGTCACAGATTGGAAAGTTAACAAGACCCGCCGGAGCAGTGTCAAACTCGTCAAAGTTCGTTGGAATGCCAGACATGGTCCTGAGTTCACCTGGGAACGTGAGGACCGGATGAAAGAAAAATACCCCCACCTTTTTCCTAAGAACCCTGCATCTACAAGCAGAACTTAAATTTCGGGACGAAATTTATTTAACGGGGGGAGAATGTGACAACCCGCACTAAACCAGGTATCCGTACGACTTAATTAATGATTAATTGCTGCTTAATTACAGTGCTTGTTTGAACTAGCTGATGAACTGCTACTTGAATACTGGTACATGTACTTACTTGCATCATACTGTACTTATCGTCACTACATTATTTACATACTGAACCTTAGTGACAAACATGATGCACAAAAAGCACAGTAGCACAATAACGGATAACCTATTGAACATGCTGATATAACCAGCATCAGCCAAACACTGCCTCCAAGGCCTGTAAGAGCCTGAGAAAATTTGGCTACACTAGTAGTGAGTGTAGGGATATAAGGGTTGTGGAACTGCGTCTCTAGGAATAAGATACACTGACTGGATGTGCCTAAAACGTACTTTAAGTACAAAACACAGCACCTTACAAAAATAATTCAGCTTCTAGCTGACTAATAAAGTGCCAAAACACGGGAAAAATACTACTGGACACTTTCTAAAGTGTTGGAAACAAGATGTGTCACTAAAAATGTTAATAACGACACTTTAAAGCTTTGTTAAGCGCTTTAACGGATTACTATCCAACCGGACTATACCCAGAACATGAAAATATTATTATTTTCCTTATTTATATTTTTTCTGAGCCAGTTAGGGTCCCTGATTACCCTAACACCCGCCATAACGCATAACATACAAGTAACTGAGTTAACTACTTAACCTAACCTACTTAACTCAACCTTTCCCCTAACCACCTAGTTGAGATCGAACTAACCCCCCCCCCCCCCCCCCCTTTTCTCTAACCGGCCCCAAACCATGGGGAAAACAATTGTACACTATTTGATTATTTTAATCCTATGTTGGGTATCAAGACTACACATGGACCTTTGGTTAATCATCTTACATTTGCCTATAAGTTAACCACTAAACTCAAGAACATTATCACTAAACACAACTCACCAAAACTCTCTCTCTCTCTCTCTTGCTCTTGAAGTCTCGGCCGAACACCCCACCCCCCTTACCCATCATATTCGATTTCCATCTTGCCATTCCAACATCATACATACATCAAAGGTCACGTATTAGGAGCCTTGGAGCAAACGGAACACGAAGGACCTCGTTACTTAGCTTTTATCCACGCGTTTTTCATCAAGAATCTTCCCTAGCCTTGAGCTAGAGGTATAACACTTAAAACTCATTTTTGAACTTATCTAAGGTGGTTAAAAGGATTTGTGTCGGTTAAATATCGTTAACATACAATTTGATGCTTAAAAGTCTACTAAAAGTATGAAAAATGGTGGTTAATAGCATTTAAGTGGTGTAAAAGTTGTAGTATTTGAAATATGTGGTTATTTAGACCCGATCTATGTTGTGGTAGCTCGGATCACCGTTTAACCCGGTTTGGTAAGATCATGGATCTTAACATAAGCTTGTTTTGAATGATACAAGGGTTAAAAGGTGAAACTCTACCACACATGAAACATGAACTTGTGTAAAAATGTTTTAACATGTACAATAGTGTTTAAAACTAGCAGATCTACGTATCTGCAAGTGGTATTTTCAAAGGACCACGCGTCAAAGAAATCATGTTTTCTAAAAGACGGATCTTACACTAACCAACACGATTTTTATAAACCACAAGTGTGTAAACACTTGTGAAATGAAAAGATCCGACAAAGAACTAGTTTTGTCAAATGTTACTAGAAGTTGTAAAGACGGATTTCTCTAAACACGAAGTTTTTACGAGATCAAAGTTACTTTATATAAAGATCTACAAATATAATGGGATTTACACTATAGTTGCGGAAAAACTACAAGTTCATGCGATTATGCAATTTACATACTTGTTGACTAGTTTGATGTGTCGGAAATTGTTTGATTGAATAAAGAAGTTGTTGAATTGATTTTGTAAAAGAAAATGATACGCTTGAAAGCGTGGCCACCTCCAGTTACAGAGGAAACTCTGGCGAAATTTTTCTAAAAACCTAACACTTAGAAATATTTACACAACAAGTGTTAGAATTATTTTTGACATATTTTCAAAATATAAATTTCGCCATGACTTTATTTACTAATATTCGGAGGTGGGATTTTCACAAAATTTAACGTGATAAATATATATATTTTTCACACACTGTTTATGATTATTTTGTGAAAATACATAAATATTATTTTAGGAGTAAAAATAATATTTACAAACGTTAACGATTCCAAAATAATGCGAACGCTTTCACATGAATATATAAGTTACACCGGTAATTATATTACCACTCGGTTATTAAAACGTAACTTACGCACATGTATTGAATCCCCCATCCTTGGGAAGGAGTTTAACTACCAAGTATATACAGAACATAAACACGAAATAGTTGTCTAACTATTTCCCAAAAACTTAAACTATAAAGCTAAGGCACGGCCGTCCGTCTAATAGAATTAGCACTTGTAGGTCGTCGCACAGCTTTCCGATTTGGAGACACTTGGTAGAGACGCTTCACTGTGGGTTCATGTCCCCCTTTTCTCTAACTGTTTTCAGTTTTCTTAACTGCGGGGGTGAAATACATGTTACTTTGTTTACAAGTACTATTATACACGGTATGTTAACGTAAGGAGGTTTACTACTTAGATCATGTGAATGGGTAGGCAGAACACCGATGGACTTAAGCGGTAGATCTATCTGGGTGTAGCGAGCCCAACTCTAGGCCCAACAGAACGGACCTCTGAGAGGACCAACAGAACGGACCTTGAGTGACTTGGTTGCCCGACGCATAAATCGGCTAGGGTTGAGTCTTCCTACTTGCATTTCACACATGCTAATGGCCTTGCAAACCATTGGTGATCTCTTTCCTTACACTGCTACATACCAGGGAACTTTTATACTTACAAGTGTTTTACTTACTCACTTGCACATGAACTCGCTCAACATTATTGTTGATTTTTCAACTTACATGTATTTCAGGAAATTAACGAGATCTGGCACGGTATGGCATGTTTTCCGCTGCACTAGTTTCCAAGGTCATCCGGGGTTTAGGGGATGTGTCTCTTTCCTGGACAAGACACAATCCTTAAACCATGTTTATATTATGTTTAAGTTGGTAATGTCTGTTGAACAAGGTTATGTTGTTAGGGTATGTTCCCGTTAAAACCATGGTACTGTATTTGGTTTTCAAAACTTAATGGATGATCTTGCATGTTTTTAACTCATATAGCTTTGTTATGATTAAGCTATGGTATTAAGAAGTCACACCAAAATTAACCACGCTTTCGCAAAGCCAAGGTGTGACAATACGATACTATACTATACAATAACACCCGTATAGGCCTCTATACGAGACTTATATACTATACACTATACGATATGATGCAATACGATACGATACGATGCAATACGATAAGATAATTTAATTTAAACGATAACAATATAATATATTTGTATTATTTACGAATAATATTGTTTTTTTATAAATAATTTTCTTTTTTTTCTAAATAAACAAATGAATACGATAATTTAATTTAAACGATAACAAAACAATATATTTGTATTATTTACCAATAATATTGTTTTTTTATAAATAATTTTCTTTTTTAATTTTTATAATTCATAATATTTATATTATTTTTTATTTTTATAATTTATATTTGTATTATTTACCAATAATATTGTTTTTTTATAAATAATTTTCTTTTTTTTATAAATAAACAAAGGAATACACAATAAAAAAAATACAAAAATGGAGCTTTATATACGCTCCTTAGAGGTCCCTACGCAACGTATGAGACCAAAATGACACAACTACCCTTGTATTTGGCTTCGTACAGCCTCAACACAAGGGTATAAAAGACATTTTCAAATCTTTATATACGCTGCGTATAGGTCAATACGCGGCGTATATAAAGGGTAGTTTTTTATGTGTGTAAAATGCAACATATAAATTACATCAAATGAGGCATAAAACTAACCCTTTTTTAGTACTAATATTGGAAAAAGTGTGTTTTTGTCTTTCTTTTGTATTTTCAGGATTAAATGAGCTCAAAAACGCAAAAGAAGCAAAAAGACAGCTAAATCCAACATAAATACAAGAAAAGGAACATTAGTGGATTGCCCGAACCCTCAACGGCACCTTCCAAAGCAAAATAGAGAAAACAGAAGGCTGAACACGCCCCGTGCTCAGCCAGCACGGGGCCGTGCCCAAGAAGCAGCAGAAAAGACAAACCTATAGAAGCTTCTATTGCCCACCACGGGCCGTGCTCAGCGGACACGAGGGCGTGTCGAAAGTACAGCAGGCGCATTTATTGTAATTGCGAATTACAATTAATGAGGAGAGAGAGTGTCAGACGGGCACGGGGCCGTGTCCAGCGGACACGGGGCCGTGTCCAGCTCTCTGTTCAGCCTATAAATAGGAGTGCTTGGATTCATTTCATCTCATCTCATCCCTTGGCACACCACCTCTCTCACACTTCATCCACCACCCACCACCATCACAACACCATCATCCACCACCATCATCCATTGTCCATCATAGAGTGTGTGAGTCGTCTCGGGATCCAAGATTGATCGTAAGAGTTCTTGACAATCAAGGCCATGTTTGCCTAAGTCTCTTACATCACTTGGTGAAGACAAAGTGTCTAGTATAATACTTTTTATTTCTAATCTTTTGCACTTTTTATTTGGTTTTGTATTAATGACTTTAATAACTAGTTACTTATGTTGAAGGTGATCTTTCCTTATCGTTTGTCCGTGGTGTCTTGGCATTATTTTACTGTCTATATAAAATAAAGGATTTTCACCATTCATATCTCCACGGTCTATATGGAGGTATGTTGGCTACCTGGTAGGGGGTTAAGGGAACGGTTTGGTAAAGGTCTTGCCATTGTTCAGCGTTTAGAGGTCCTGCAATGGACCTGGGTCAAATTTAGTAGGACCTCCTTCAATAATTCACGGTATTGGATGGCGGGGGTCCAAACTCTTTGATCCCCTCATAAGTAACTACTATTAATACTATAACCCGGCTATTTAGGACTGTATCCCTGCTGACTCAGACTACTTAGTCGAGGGTAACGTCACCGCCAAAAGCGGGGCCTACCACAATACTGCATTAATAACTTAATTCATTATCTTCCAATAATCCACCCCTTTAGGATTGTATCCCTGCTGACTCAAACTACTGGGGTGAGGGTAACGTCACCTTCAAAAGAGGGGCCTACTACAATAACTAAGATAATCTCTTAATTATGTGCAAAAGTGCGGAAATAATCAAAGGTTATACTAGATACGAGTCGGAACCAAGTGATTCATCTTGTCTATCTGTTTTTATTTTATTTTGAGAGAAATGCCCGGATAGTCCCTGTGGTTTCGCCTTTTTTCACCTATAGTCCCTATCTTTCTAAAACTACTTGAATAGTCCCTGTGGTTTTCCGTTTTGTTCTCGGATAGTCCCTGGGTCTAACTTCAGTTACTTTTCTCTGTTAAGGAGGGTGTGAAATGACAAAAATACCCTTTCCTTAAAAGGCCAAACCATAGGGACTATCCGGGCATCTTCTTCATATTTATTTATACCAGCAGCCACCAATAATCACCACTCCACCACTCCCACCTCAACACCACTCACACCAGCAGCCACCAATAATCACCACCCTAGCACCACCACTGCCAAATCCCAACCACCGTACCAAATCTAGAACTTATGTGCCTACCACCACCCAAGCACCACCACTACCATAAACCACCACTGCCATAAACCATCGCTCTAGCACCACCATTCCAAATCCAACAACCACCCACCAAATCCGACAACCCCACACCAAATCTGACAACCACCACTCCAAACCTGACACCCTACACCGAATCCGACAACCACCACTCTAATTCGTAAGAACCCTAACCCTAGAACGAAGATCGGGTGATTCGGTTACCTGGAACGAATGGCGGCGGCTTCTGTGGAACGAACATTGGCTTTTGTGGAACGAACGTCGGTTTTTGTTGAATGAGCGAAGCTATTTGTTGAACGACGGCAGAGCTATGGCGGTGGTGAACGGTGCTATGGTGAGTTGCTGCTACAGTGGTCAATGGTGGATCTGTGGTGAACGCTCAGATTGAACGCTGTTATGGCGGTGGTGATGGTAAACAATTCTCTTCTTTATGGGAACGGAGTTGATGATGATGATGATTATGTTGATGCTGCTGCTACTGTTGTTGTTCCATATAGAGAGGCTATGGTGATGGGAATTATTTGGAGCAAAATCAAAATTTACAGATCTGATCCACCGTATCTTGGAGATAAGAACATCTATCTACCTAGAGGTGCACATTTCGGTTTTTTTCCCAAACCAGTTCAGGTTGGAATTGTTTTGGTTTGGTTTGAGTCAACAATTGTCAAAACTGGTATTTGGTGAAACTGATTTACAAGTGGAAAAGGATCGGTTTGGTCTGAAACTAGTTCTGGTTATTAACTGGTTTCAAGGGATAAGTTCTCGAACCGGTGGACGGTTTGAAACAGGGGCGGATTTGGGCGTCACATATCCGACTACAACAGATCTGAGCCTCTTATCTGTCAGCTGATTACTCGATCTATGAATGTTGTTTTAAGAAGACTTGTTTTTCTATCCAAAAAGGGTTAAGTGGTGGTTGTGGCAGGGGTGGTTGTGATGGTGGTAGTGGTCAGTGATGATGGCGGCGGTGGAGGTGGAGGTGACGGTGGTGGTGGTACCAGAGAGAGAGCAGGGATGAAGAGAGAGATAATATGGGGTTTTATAAATAAATATGAAGAAGATGCCCGGATAGTCCCTATGGTTTGGCCTTTTAAGGAAAGGGTATTTTTGTCATTTCACATCCTCCTTAACAGAGAAAAGTAACTGAAGTTAGACCCAGGGACTATCCGAGAACAAAACGGAAAACCACAGGGACTATTCAAGTAGTTTTAGAAAGATAGGGACTATAGGTGAAAAAAGGTAAAACCACAGGGACTATCCGGGCATTTTTCTCTTTTATTTTTATTTTCAGCATTTTAGTTAGTTTTTATTTTTCTTAGTTTAAAACATTTTTCTAAACTTTTATTTTGGTTAGACGTTGAGGATAAACCGGTATTAAAAGCTCTTGTGTCCTTGGACGACCTCGGTATCTTACCAACGCTATACTACACTCAACGATGGGTGCACTTGCCCATATGTGTGTTTAGTGTTAGTGAAATATCGTGTTTTATAAATTTAAAACTTGGCTAAAATAAGTGTTAAAAAGGGCTTAAAATATACACCTAAAATATACGACACTTCGCACGCATCAAGTTTTTGGCGCCGTTGCCGGGGACACAAGGATTTTAAGAAAGTTAGGAATCAACGGCCTAATCATCTTTTATTTTTCTTTTTTATTTTTTTAGGATTTTCTTAGTTTTTCAGCTTCTGCAGAGCTCAGCACGGGCCGTGCCCGCTGAACACGCCCACATGCTCAATCATTGGAACTGGCAATCCTGTTTTACATCAGACAGTAAGCTGAACACGGGGGCCGTGTCCACTCAACACGCCCCCGTGCCCAAGTTTCAGTTACTGAAAACAGAACCGTTAGATCCCGACGGTTGGTAATTTCTGACATAAACATGAGTGATAGTGATTATTTTTACTTTCGGCACTCTTATGGTACGTGGTGTCAATTATGTGGTGGCGAACATGAAGAAGTAAAATGCTACTTCCTAAATTATAGGCCCCACTACATGGACCCACGATCTTTTCACAACCTTAAGAGGGGCGAAAGTAAAAATAAGCACTATTTCTCCCTCGAATGCGCCCAGCCAGATATTCTAGGGGAAATGTTCCTTAGCGAATTATTTCAACTAGAAGAGCTAATTCTGAATTGGATAGAAGAGCTTGGGAAGGATTTTATTAATCCGCCCCAAGACGATACCCATGAAGAAATGTTGGAACCGCATTCCGACAACCTCGTTACTCCCGAAAATACCTTCGTACCTAGCAAAGACTTGGACGATAGTCGTCCCTGTGTCGATTGTGCCGTGAAGGACTCTCCATCGACTTCGTTCGGTGCATACATAGACCTGAGCGATTCGGCATATACCTTCTTTAACAAGAGCCCGGAAAAGGGTTGGACTTGTCCACCTAGAATGAAAATAGGAATTACCCTCACCGACAACCTCTTGCGTTCTCGCCTTAGTCTAGGACAATTAAGGTATATTAGGCACTTTGGGGCTGTTCCAACCAGTAAGGAACCACCCGATATCGGGGAGATCCTTGAATTAGCAAAACTCCATAAAGCAGCCTCCAGACACGGGGCCGTGTCCAGGTCAACACGCCCCCGTGCTCACTAAAAAGATTCTCTGCTGATTTGGTCAGAATACGGACAAAATGTGTCAGGATTTTCTCTGAACACGGGGCCGTGTCCAGTCAACACGGGGCCGTGCCCAGGGCGCTGTCGTTTTCTTTAAATGCAGCCTGATTCCTGCTCATTTTGACCACTTCAATTGACAGAGATCTCTGGAATTTTCACTCATACCATCCTAGGTAAGTGTCAAAAGAAGGTTCCAAGGGACCCTCTTGTCCTTTCCACTTTTATTCATTTCCTCCTCTTTCAAAATTTTTCAAAAGTTCCTCCATGGAAGCTTGGAAATCCTTTGATTCAAATCCTCTATGTGAAGTTTGTAAGATTATTTGCTAAAGATTCTGGGCTAAAGTTAGTTGAATAACTTTACTTTAAATTATCCGAGCTTAAAACCCAGATAAAAATCATAAAAATAATTTAAAACTCCAAGAGTCTTTAGCCAAAAATCCTGCAGACAAATGGACACGGGGCCGTGCTCAACGAGCACGGGGACGTGTCCAGGGGCTCTGTTTTGTAAAAATTTAGTTTTCTTCGGTTTTCTTCACAGAAAATGGCAAGCAGAACAAGCGGATCATCTTCAAGGAATAACCGACAAGGGAGGAGATCTTCAACAGCAGAAGACTCTCTTGTAAACTATGTTTACGCTCTAAGGGAGGCTATTGATGAAATGACGGGAGTGGAAGAAGCATTGGTCGACCGTATCAACCATCTTACTGTGGGGCTGGAGGGCTGTCTCCATGAAGTAAACCTCTTGCACCAGAGGTTGAACCTTCTCGCCTCCCCGCCTTTGGTACCCATAATAACCCAAAGAGCGTGGAACATGGTGCCCGAAGTTGTCATTCCAGCTGAATGGTACGCCATGCACCAAGAGCTTCCTCGAAGAGTGGTGCAAGGAGTCCCGGTGAATGTTCCCCCTCAACCACCAACAGCAGAAGAAAACGAAGCCGCATTCTTCCTCCCTAGGGAGATCGAAGAATGGCTTTAAACAAAGTTTAGGAAGGAACTCGTTCGGCTAAAAGTCCTACTCTATCGGGAAATCATTCTCGAAATTTTCCTAAATTAGTAGAACTCCTTATGATAACCTCGTGTACTTGCTGACCTATCTAGTTAAGTTTTAATTTTAGTTTAATTTAGGATTATGTAAGTTCTCTCTATGATGAAATGAAATGATGGTTTTAATGTTTGGATGGTTTGTAATGAATAAAACACACTCATGGTGGTAAAGGATGAAAAGGGGAACGAGAAAAATGATCCCATGCACAAGAACGAGGCAACCCGACAATTTTCTCCCTTTCAGAAGGTTCAACACGGGCCGTGCCCAACCAACACGGCCCCGTGTCGAACCACCTGCAGAAAACGCCCAGTACAGGTAACTGGACACGGGCCGTGTTCACCCAACACGCCCCCGTGTCCAGACTTCCGTTTCTCTTATTTCAATTTTGTTACTGGCACTTGAACACGGGGCCGTGCCCGGATAACACGGGGCCGTGTTCAGTGCCCAGTAACACAAATTTTTTTTGCTTTTTAAACACTATTTTACACATCTAATCCACCTAAAAATTTATTTTTGGGACACATTGAGGACAATGTGTAATTTAAGTGTGGGGGGATGCTAAAACCTTGAATTTTGCAAGTCCTAAATACAAGCCTTACACAAAACTCTATTGGAACCGCTAATCACCCCAAATTTTTTCAAAAATTTCAATTTTTTCTACTTGTCTAGGTTTAACTCGGGAAATTTAAGCTCTCAAAAAGGTTATATTTTTACAAATTTACAACCGATAGCGTAGTGATAAAAAGAACCAACATAAGAAAATTATGAAAAGGCATGACAAACTTATTTAAAATTTGATTATATATACTTGATCACATAAAAACCCATTCCCACAAAAGTGAGTTTTGAGCCTTTATTGAGCACACAATTCCATATCATTTGACTAAATGCTCATTTTTCGTTTCTTGTGTGAATAGCCGCTTGGTTCTTAGGACTCTAGAACTTGCCATAACAATACATTCCCGGTCCTTATCAACTTAAACCCGAGTAAGTAAATGATGTAGGCATTAGGACTAACATTTTTTTTCTACACCATTATTTTTCTTTTTCTTTTACCACCTACCCAAAAATCCCCCTAGTTAGCCCCTTTGAGCCTAAACCTTTTCGTTTCATCACCCAAAACAAAAACCCTTTCACCCACCAAAACCTTTTTCATTTTTTTACCCTTTATTTTAGTAACAAGTTCGGTTCTTCGTAAAAAAAAAAAAAAAAAAAAAAAAAAAAAAAAAAAAAAAACTTTTTATGAAGCAAAAAGAAAATAAACAAACAAAGTAATCAAAAATAACTTTGTTTGAATAAAAGCTTCATTAAAAATAAAAAGTTGAAAAAAAAAATATATATATATACGAAAACCGACACTTGTTACGCTTTTTGCCTTTTTTTTTTACTAACCACTAACCCAATCACCTACCTTTAACCCTAGCCAACCCTTAACCCACAAAGTCCTCTTGATATCTACAAAGGTATAAAAGTTAAAAAGGAGGAGGATTGATTTTTTGGCAAGCCTATGGTAGGAATAAGTTCCAGGACCGCTCTCGAGTGATTCACTAAAAATACACCTTCGGCCGAGTGTGAGTGATTTCCCCGCGAGGTATGTGAACTTGTATATAAATAGAATTTTAAAAAAATATGTTATGCCCAATTAAGTAATTTCTTTTATGAACAGTTCTAAATAAATCATTACGAATAGGAGTGTAAATAAATAAAAATAAAACCCCAAAAAGATCTTGGAAATCCCGACACTCTATGACAAGCCCAAAACCTTCTCTTCTACCTATTCCATTTGGGAGTGTAAGCCAAATATTAAAGAGTTTTGCTTGAGGACAAGCAAAAGTTCAAGTGTGGGGGTATTTGATGTGTGTAAAATGCAACATATAAATTACATCAAATGAGGCATAAAACTAACCCTTTTTTAGTACTAATATTGGAAAAAGAGTGTTTTTGTCTTCCTTTTGTATTTTCAGGATTAAATGAGCTCAAAAACGCAAAAGAAGCAAAAAGACAGCTAAATCCAACATAAATACAAGAAAAGGAACATTAGTGGATTGCCCGAACCCTCAACGGCACCTTCCAAAGCAAAATAGAGAAAACAGAAGGCTGAACACGCCCCGTGCTCAGCCAGCACGGGGCCGTGCCCAAGAAGCAGCAGAAAAGACAAACCTATAGAAGCTTCTATTGCCCACCACGGGCCGTGCTCAGCGGACACGGGGGGCGTGTCGAAAGTACAGCAGGCACATTTATTGTAATTGCGAATTACAATTAATGAGGAGAGAGAGTGTCAGACGGGCACGGGGGCCGTGTCCAGCGGACACGGGGCCGTGTCCAGCTCTCTGTTCAGCCTATAAATAGGAGTGCTTGGATTCATTTCATCTCATCCCTTGGCACACCACCTCTCTCACACTTCATCCACCACCCACCACCATCACAACACCATCATCCACCACCATCATCCATTGTCCATCATAGAGTGTGTGAGTCGTCTCGGGATCCAAGATTGATCGTAAGAGTTCTTGACAATCAAGGCCATGTTTGCCTAAGTCTCTTACATCACTTGGTGAAGACAAAGTGTCTAGTATAATACTTTTTATTTCTAATCTTTTGCACTTTTTATTTGGTTTTGTATTAATGACTTTAATAACTAGTTACTTATGTTGAAGGTGATCTTTCCTTATCGTTTGTCCGTGGTGTCTTGGCATTATTTTACTGTCTATATAAAATAAAGGATTTTCACCATTCATATCTCCACGGTCTATATGGAGGTATGTTGGCTACCCGGTAGGGGGTTAAGGGAACGGTTTGGTAAAGGTCTTGCCATTGTTCAGCGTTTAGAGGTCCTGCAATGGACCTGGGTCAAATTTAGTAGGACCTCCTTCAATACTTCACGGTATTGGATGGCGGGGGTCCAAACTCTTTGATCCCCTCATAAGTTAACTACTATTAATACTATAACCCGGCTATTTAGGACTGTATCCCTGCTGACTCAGACTACTTAGTCGAGGGTAACGTCACCGCCAAAAGCGGGGCCTACCACAATACTGCATTAATAACTTAATTCATTATCTTCCAATAATCCACCCCTTTAGGATTGTATCCCTGCTGACTCAAACTACTGGGGTGAGGGTAACGTGACCTTCAAAAGAGGGGCCTACTACAATAACTAAGATAATCTCTTAATTATGTGCAAAAGTGCGGAAATAATCAAAGGTTATACTAGATACGAGTCGGAACCAAGTGATTCATCTTGTCTATCTGTTTTTATTTTATTTTTATTTTCAGCATTTTAGTTAGTTTTTATTTTTCTTAGTTTAAAACATTTTTCTAAACTTTTATTTTGGTTAGACGTTGAGGATAAACCGGTATTAAAAGCTCTTGTGTCCTTGGACGACCTCGGTATCTTACTAACGCTATACTACACTCAACGATGGGTGCACTTGCCCATATGTGTGTTTAGTGTTAGTGAAATATCGTGTTTTATAAATTTAAAACTTGGCTAAAATAAGTGTTAAAAAAGGGCTTAAAATATACACCTAAAATATACGACACTTCGCACGCATCAGTTTTTATTTTTAACCCCAAACATGTGGTTAAATTATCTTTTTAACCCTTATTGTATATATACGCTGCGTAGAGACCTCTAAGGAGCGTATATAAAGGTCTGAAAATGTCTTTTATACCCTTGTGTTGAGGCTATACGAAGCCAAATACAAGGGTAGTTGTGTCATTTTTGTCTCATACGCTGCGTAGGGACCTCTAAGGAGCGTATATAAAGCTCCATTTTTGTATTTTTTTTATTGTGTATTCCTTTGTTTATTTATAAAATAAAAGTAAATTAATTGTGTGTATTTTGGGGTATTTCCATGTTTATTTATAAAAAAACAATATTATTAAAAATAATACAAATATTATGAATTATAAGAATTAAAAATAATACAAATATTAGGTCCCGTATTGACCTCGTATAAGCCTATAAGTGTGATATCGTATCGTATAGGTGTGGTTTAGGTCCCGTATTGACCTCGTATAAGCCTATAAGTGAGATACCGTGTCGTATAGGTGTAGTATAGGTCACGTATTGACCTCGTATAAGCCTATAAGTGTGATATTGTATCGTATAACGTAGTATATGTCACGTATTGACTTCGTATAAGCCTATAAGTGTGATATCGTATCGTATAGCGTCGTATAGGTCACGTATTGACCTCGTATAAGCCTATAAGTGTGATATCGTATCGTATAGGTGTAGTATAGGTCACGTATTGACGTCGTATAAGCCTATAAGTGTGATATTGTATCGTATAACGTAGTATATGTCACGTATTGACTTCGTATAAGCCTATAAGTGTGATATCGTATCGTATAGCGTCGTAGGGTCATGTATTGACCTCGTATAAGCCTATAAGTGTGATATCGTATTGTATAGGTGTGGTTTAGGTCACGTATTAACCTCGTATAAGCCTATAAGTGTGATATCGTATCGTATAGGTGTGGTTTAGGTCCCGTCTAATCCTATATGCATATACAAGACCTATAGGAAACCTATACGAGACTTATACTACACTATACGATACGATACGATACGATACGATACAATAACACCCGTATAGGCCTCTATACGAGACTTATATACTATACACTATACGATACGATATGATGCAATACGATACGATACGATGCAATATGATAAGATAATTTAATTTAAACGATAACAATATAATATATTTGTATTATTTACGAATAATATTGTTTTTTTATAAATAAATTTTTTTTTTTATAAATAAACAAAGGAATACGATAATTTAATTTAAACGATAACAAACCAATATATTTGTATTATTTACCAATAATATTGTTTTTTTTATAAATAATTTTCTTTTTTAATTTTTATAATTCATAATATTTATATTATTTTTTATTTTTATAATTTATATTTGTATTATTTACCAATAATATTGTTTTTTTATAAATAATTTTCTTTTTTTTTTATAAATAAACAAAGGAATACACAATAAAAAAATACAAAAATAGAGCTTTATATACGCTCCTTAGAGGTCCCTACGCAGCGTATGAGACCAAAATGACACAACTACCCTTGTATTTGGCTTCGTATAGCCTCAACACAAGGGTATAAAAGACATTTTCAGACCTTTATATACGCTGCTTAGAGGTCAATACGCAGCGTATTTAAACTTTGTAAAAAAATGATCCCTCAAACCTACCAAAATGATCAAAAAAAATCTAATGGTTTATATACGCTGCGTATAGACCTATACGCAGCGTATATGACCCTTGTTTTATGTGCAATGATTGGTTATCAGGCACTGAGATCCATGGTTTATCTACGCAGCGTATTGGTCAATACGCAGCGTAGAGGGTTAACCCTATACGTTGCGTATTGACCAATACGCTGCGTAGATAAACCCTAATTTTGCTAGGGTTTGGTGTGCCAATAGGCACTTTAGTGTGCCAATAGGCACACCCTTTCTTAATCCGTTTAAGGTATGTGTTATGTGCTATACTTGATTGTTCTTGTTATTTTGATTCCATGCTAAACCCTAGTCATCCAAACAACTATCTATGCTTAGATTGATTATGTCTGATGGATAAGTAATTATTACTAGATTGAACGAATGTACGATGTTGTTAGACGTTAGAGATGATAATGTTATTATGGAGGATTTGTTTGATAGCAGTATTGAAATTAGGGTTTGTATAGCATACGGTTTCATTGAGCATTGTGTTTTCTGTGTTGAGCATACAGTAATCTCTCAACCTTTAAGGGTCGTTTCGTCTTTAGTAGGATTAGTTTTGCAATTCAAAAGGGGGTTGCGGCGCAACTTGTTGCCCGTTTACCTGCCACTTGTTTGTAATTTGCTAATTTGGAATAATATTGTTCATTATTATGGTGAAGTCACGAAGTCAGAATTTGATAACGTACATGCTTGGGTCCGAGTTTAGTGGGAACCCATGAGGTCCGATTTTACTCATCGGGATATATGGCCGAGTTTACGTGTTTCTTCATTCAGAGTTTATGTTTTTTTTTTCCATTCAGAGTTTGTTTATGTTAAGGCATGTCCGTATATGTTAGTGTATAAGGTCAGAACTTGCTTGTGAATTAACTATCTGCATTTAACTAATGTGTTAATAGTCCGCACCAGTGCAACCTTTAAAGATCCAAATTTGCCCACTCACAAAGATATCCTAATCTAATATATTTTATACTTTGAAGTTAACTGGCTGAACCTGCAATGTTTAAATAATCTGCCTAGACCTTTAGTGGGGCTTGATTTCAATTGAAATCAAAATAGGCTGCACATGTCAATTATCAAACAAGTAATTAAAGTTCACAAATGATTGGAATTTTATGCTTGTGTATTTAATGGTCCGCACATGACCACACTCGGTGTTTTAAAAAAAAAAAGATGCCAAATGTGTTCTGACATACATATAGGTTTAAATTAAATGGAATTTAGGTGAAAACATGAATCTGAATTGAGAATATCATATTCATTTAGGTCTGCACATGATGTTTGAAAATATCAAATAAGTATTCTTGATTCAATATGTCTTGACAAGATTATGAGATTTAGAGTAAATTCTTGTATTGACTTTTCTTATGAAAGTATTAATTACACACCTACAACCACATTGTATATATATATATGAATAATATGATCGATCAAATAAGAAATGCTATTTATCTATACATATAATAAAAGAAACCAATTGATGGACACGTGTCGATACGAGAGGCATCTACTTTTTAGTTTTCCCGCCATATAACATGTTTATTTTTATCTTTTAAAAATTACAAGTTTTAAAATAATTTATCAATTTATCCCATATTTTAAGTCGATGTTTATCTATAACTATATCTCTATATTTATACTTATCTTCTAGTATAATCTTTATACTTATCTTTATTTTATTATTGTGCGAGTAAATTGCACAAAACGTCTTTTATGTTTCCTCAAACTTACAGGTTCCAGCCTTAATGTTTAAAACTTGCTAAAAACATCCTTTAACTTTATTTTTGTTGCTGGTTTAATCATTTATGACTAACCAAGTTAATTATCTCAGTTTATTTCCCTCAGATGCCTAACATGTGGGGGTCCCACTATCGTTTGATGACCGACATCAACTGACTCGCAAAATGGAACGGAGATGTGGTGCAAACGCAAAACTGCCTGAAACCCAAGCAAAATTGCCTATGTTTTCACCGGAGATGTAGTCTAAACACAACTGGATCTCTTAAATTTATGGGGCCATTCACATGGAGCAACCCCCTTTTCATTTCGAGCTATCAACATCCACTCGGAGGAGAGATCCAGCCCGCGTTTCGCTGACTAAATGCCAAACAAGCCATACTTGCAGGTTGATAGCCTCACGTTAGTTCTGTATGTGAATTCAAATTGAAAAGTGCATATCATTTTCTGTAATTGTTTTCCTCTTTAGTTTTGATTACTTGATTGAGATTACATGTATTAAATAGGGAAAAATAAAAACTAATATTTAGGTACAAAGCAATGGGTCA
>JARYGA010023107.1:0-64985 GCA_030545235.1 Helianthus tuberosus | reverse complement strand
GTTACGGTTCGTTAAAGTGTTGAATTGCGCAGTTTCACTAAGTATGAAGCACTTTTGTGGCAGTTTTAATTCCTGACACCTTGTAAGTTATTTTGGACAATAAAACATAAATTCTACATGATATTAATGTGTTTAAAAGCTAATTATAGCTGAATTGGTGCTGATTTATGCTGAATTCTGCATTTAAAGTGTGTTTTGGGTGTCTTTTAGTGCATAGTTTAGCTTCCGGAAAGTTTATATGTTAACCCTTGTATCCACACTTGGGTTTTAATGTATTTTAGATGTTGGACCTATTCCTAGACCCTAATTCTAATATCTGACTGTTTTCTGCATAACTGCTGACACGGTGTGTCTTACTGGTGAGTTTACTAGTCTTTCTGACGCAACGCTAAAAGTGATGCATAAAACAATATTTGAAGTATAAAACGTGCATGAATTCACATGTATAGCATGTAATCAGACAATGTTAACATTTAAGCACATAATTGCAGATAATAAATAATATTTAAAATAGTACGGAGATTACCGACTTTGTGCCAGTTGTCACATCAACAGTGGCGGATCCAAGAATTTTGATGAGGGGGTGCAAAAACATGCCCGACCAAAAATGAGTTGGGTAAAAAATCTCGGGTCAAAATGAGCCAGGTAAAATAACTCGTGGGTTAGAATAGGTTTGAGTTAGAACAAGTCAATTTATAGTGGATCCAATTTGGTTCAGGTGAAAACGAGTTCTCACTAAAACAAGTTCGGGTGAAATATGTCGATTTTAAAAATGTCATTTGACCAAAATCAACAAAAGTATAATCGAGACTTTTAAAAAAGAGTAAACTGCCATTTTGGTCCCTGTGGTTTGGGCACTTTTTCCATTTTAGTCCAATTCTCAAACTTCTTACATCTGGGTCCCTGTGGTTTGCATTTTGTTGCCATTTTAGTCCAAAATCCAAAAACCCTCTATTTTGACTGTTGAAAACTGATTATTTTGTCCTTTAGTGCAGGGGCATTTTGGTCCATGTTAATTTATTATAACATTTCAATAATTAATAACATCATCTTCAAAAACATCATCAAACATCATATCATCAAAACCCAGAAAATCCAGAAAATCAAGAAAATCATCTTCAAGAAAATCAAGAACCCAGAAAATCAAGAACATCATCTTCAAGAACATCATTAAAACCCAGAGATCGTTCATCTTCAACCAACCCCAACCCCACCACCATTACGATAACCACCATCGCACCACCACTGTGACAGTCACCAACATCAAATCCAACCATCACCGAATCGGCTAACTTTAAATGACAACTGTCACACCCCGACCACGTAGAACATACAAAACGTGGCGGAAACGTCAGGGAGTGTTGTAACAGAATTAATTGTTTCAAATCCATGGCAATTGAAGTTTCGTTTTATTAATCAAACATGAAAGTCTACATTGTTTTAAACAAGAAACAAAGAGTATATAACAAAATTTAACTAGTTCTTGTCTCGTTTTAAGTCGCTAAGGCACATGTCCGCCTAAGTATGTCTTGATAAGTCCTATGCGTCATCTCCTGAAAACACATGTGAAAATAGGCACGTCAGCATAAAAATGCCTGTGAGATACATAGGTTTTGTGAAAACAGAATTCATGACTTATGTTTGAGAAAATGTTTAGTCATAAACCTTGTAATTTGCTTTGTTTTGTAAATCATTTGAAAAACGATAAGATCAGATGATATGTATAAATAAGAGAATAATGTATGGTTAAATGAATAACCATGTAAAATGAGTTTGTATAAGATAAGTTGTTTGTAAATCAATGTCTTGTGAAAAGTATGTTATTTGTATAAAATGTTATATATCTCAAATTGAAATGATTCAAATAACGCTACAATATGTGATACTATACAAACACTTATATATAGGAAGTACCAGCGGTGTATCCACCATGCTTGTATCATATTACACACGCCTCGTTACTTAAATCACTTACTCCAACCAAACCACCAAGATTTAACGATTGTAGAAATGTTTATGTATAGTCAAATGTCTATTGTCAAATGTAAATCATGTCAACAGATACAACTGGTTCACACGGTTCAATAGTTACAAACGGTTCATATAATCAAACGGTTACGACGGTTCACATAGTCAAATGGTTACAACGGTTCAAAATGTAATATAATGTGTTCATATGCTGGATGAGCGTATGTAACAGAAATGCAATGTAGAACAATGTACTAAGTATGGACACAATGGACATACATAGCATGAAATGTAATGTAAAACGATGTACTAAGTATGTCACACCCTGGCTTTGCGGAAGCGTGGTTATTTTGGTGTGACTTCTCAATACCATAGCTTAACCATAACAAAGCTATATGAAATAAAATCATGCAAGATCATCCATTCGATCAAGTTTTAAAACCAGAGTAACACAACATTGTCTTAGAGACTTACAACCTCATAACATAAAACATTGTCTTGAATAACATAAACACCGACATGAAATAAACGCAGTTTAAGATTTGTGACTTGTCCAGGAAAGAGTCACATTTCCTAAACTGGGATGACCTTGGAACCCTTATGCAGCGGGAAAACATAACATACCGCGCCAGATCTTTAATTTCCTGAAATACATGTAAGTTGAAAAATCAACAATAATGTTGAGCGAGTTCATGTGTAAGTGAGTAAGTAAACCTTTTTGAGTATAAATATAGTCTTGGTATGTAGCAAATAAGGAAAAAGAGATCACCAATGGTTTGCAAGGCCACCGATATATGTGAAGTGCAAGTAGGAAGACTCAAACCTAGCAGATTTAGCGTTGGGTACAAAGTCACTCCAAGGTCCGTTCTGTTGGGCCTATCTGAGGTCCGTTCTGTTGGGCCTAGAGTTGGGCTCGCTACACCCAGATAGATCTACCGCTTACGTCCCTCGGTCCTACAATGAGGATTAATGGCCTCCAGTTTCTGCCTACCCACTCACATGATCTAAGTAGTAAACCTCCTTACGCTAACCATACCATGTATAAAGTACTTGTAATCAAAGTAACATGTATTTCACCCCCGCAGTTAAGAAAAACTGAAAAACAGTTAGAGAAAAGGGGGACATGAACTCACAGTGGTGCGTCTCTACCAAGTATGCCTCCAAATCAATCAGCTGTATGACGACCTACACGTGCTAACTCTATTAGACGGACGACCGTGCCTTAGCTTTATGGTTAAGTTTTTGGGAAATAGTTAGGCAACTATTTCGTGTTTACATTCTGTATACTTGGTAGTTATTTTCCTTCCCAAGGATGGGGGATTTAATACATGTGTGTTCGTAACATTCAGATTTCACTATTAAGTCTCACTTAATATATTTTATTTCCAACTTCAAAACATAAATATTCTTCCCAAAAATATTATCTTTTAATACATGTGATTTTCCCAAAATAATACTTAGTAATATTATTTTTACCCTAAAAATAATATTTATGTAGTTCACAAAATAATCATAAACACTTATACAAGTGATGTTGTGAAAGAAGAATATATACTAAATATATATATGTATCACGTTTTATTTTGTGAAAATCCCACCTCCGATGTTTTGTAAATATAGTCGCGGCGAAACTTATATTTTGAAAATAAGTCAAAATGTATTTCTAACACTTATAGTGAAAATATTTCTAAGTGTTAGGTTTTTGGAAAAATTTCGCCAGAGTTTCCTCTGTAACTGGAGGTGGCCACGCTTTCAAGCGTATCATTTTCTTTTATAAATCAAACCAACAATCTTCTTATTCAATCAAAACCATGTTCAAATCATAACTAGTCAAAAATATGTATATAAATCGCATAAATTTCATGAACTTGTGATTTATTCAAACTATGAAGTAAATCCCATTACTTTTAGTGGATCTTTATATAAAACAATCCGATTTTGTAAAAACCTCGTTTTTATGGAAGTTCCGTCTTTACAACTTCTCGTCCACTTATACAAAAATAGTTATTTCGTCGAAACTTTGTGTTACACAAGTGTTTACACACTTGTGTGTTCTAAAAACCATTCTTGTTAGTGTAAGATCCGTCTTTTAAAGTATGATTTCTTTAACGCTTGGTCCTTTGAAAATACCACTTGCAGATACGTAGATCTGCTAGTTTTAAACACTATTGTACAAGCTAAAACACTTTTACAAAAGTTCATGATTCGTGTGTGGTAGAGTTTCACCCTTTAACCCTTGTTCTATGCAAAACAACCTTATGTCATGATTCGTGATCATGACCAAACCGGGTTAAGTGATGATCCGAGCTACCACAACATAGATCGGGTCTAAATAATCACCAATTTCAATTACTACAATATTTACACAACATATGAGCTATTATCCAACACTTAAAGCATCTTTAGTAGACTTTAAAGTATCATCTTGTAAGATTACGAGTTTTAATCATCATATATCGTATTAACCACTTTAAAATAGTTTAAGAAGGTGATTTAAACATCATACCACTAGCTCGAGGCTAGGGAAGAATCTACGCGCAAATGAGGTGGATAAAAGCTAAGTAGAGAGGTCCTTCGCCTTCCGTTTGCTCCAAGACTCCTTATATGCGACCCTTAACACTTGTAGATGCTTGGAACTTGCAAGATCAAACTCGAAAATGGATGGGTGTGTGGGTGTGGGTTCGGCCGAGAGCCAAAGAGAAAGAGAGAGAGAGAGTGTGGAGTGTGTTGTGTAATGATAATGTTCATGTGTGTTTAAGCTTAATCTTATAGACAATTTTCAAGAGTATTAACCAATGGTCACCATGTCTTCTTGATACTAAGCATAAGAGATTAAACAAATCAAGTTAGTACAAGGTGTGTCCCCCTCTAGTTGGGGACGGTTAGAGAGGGGGGGGGGTGTCTTGGTCCGATTCCAACTAGTTAGTTAGGTATTAGTTAGGTTAAACCAAGTTAGTTAAGTAGTTAACTTGGTTAGTTGTGTGTCGTGTGTTATGACGGGTGTTAGGGTATTCAGGGACCCTAACTGGCTCAGAAAAAGATAAATAATGAAAATAACAATATTTTCATGTTTCGGGTATAGTCCGGTTGTTCGGTTGGATAGTAATCCGTTAAAGTGCTTAACAAAGCTTAAAGTGTCGTTAATACCCTTTTTAGTGACACAACTCATTTCTGACACTTTGGAAAGTGTCTAGTAATATTTTTCTCATGTTTTGGCACTTTATTAGTTAGCTAAAAGCTGAATTGTTATGTAAAGTGCTGAGTTTTGTACTTAGAGTACGTTTTAGGCACATCCAGTCATTGTGACTTATTCCTAGAGACGCAGTTCTACAACCCTTATATCCCTACACTCACCACTAGTGTAGCAAAATATTTCTGGCTCATACAGGCCTTAGAGGCAGTGTTTGCCTGATGCTGGCTTTCTCAGCATGTTCAATAGGTTATCCATTATAGTGCTACTGTGCTTTTTGTGCATCATGTTTGTCACTAAGGTTCAGTCATGTAAATAATGTAGTGACAGCAAGTAAAGTATGATGCAAGTAAGTACATGTATCAGTGTTCAAGTAGCAGTTTATTCACAAGTTCAAGCAAGCACAGTAATTAAGCAATAATTAATTATTAATCAAGTTGTACGGATACCTGGTTTAGTGAGGGTTGTCACATTCTCCCCCCATTAAATAAATTTCGTCCCGAAATTTAAGTTCTGCTTGTAGATGCAGGGTTCTTAGGAAAAAGGTGGGGGTATTTCTCTTTCATCCGGTCCTCACGCTCCCAGGTGTACTCAGGACCGTGTCTGGCATTCCAACGAACTTTGACGAGCTTGACACTGCTCCGGCGGGTCTTGTTTACTTTCCAATCCGTAACCTCCACCGGTTCTTCAACGAAATGGAGCGTGTCGTCAACATGGATCTCGTCGATGGGAATGGCAATGTCATCTTGAGTTGGACTTTTCTTCAGGTTGGATACATGAAATGTATCGTGGACTGAATGGAGTTCAGCAGGTAGGTCCAACTTGTATGCTACTAGTCCTATTCTTTCCAAAACTCTGAAAGGACCAATGTAGCACGGATTTAACTTCCCACGCTTTCCGAAGCGTGCCACACCCTTCCAGGGTGAAACTTTCAATAAAACCATTTCTCCAACTTGGAATTCCACATGTTTCCGGTTTGGATCCGCATAGGCCTTCTGTCTGTGGCGAGCTGCTTCGATGCGTTTAAGAATCTGCGCAATCTTGTCTGTCGTCTCTTGGACGATTTCGGGACCAGCAAGCTGCCTATCACCTGCGCCATCCCAACATAAGGGTGATCGGCACTTGCGTCCGTAAAGGGCTTCAAATGGCGCGACACCAATACTGGTGTGGTAGCTGTTGTTGTACGAAAATTCGACCAAAGGCAAATGCTTGTCCCAGCTACCGCCCAAATCCATAACACACGCTCTCAGCATGTCTTCCAAAGTCTGTATCGTTCGCTCGCTCTGACCGTCAGTTTGCGGATGAAACGCAGTGCTCAGATTCAATTGTGAGCCAAAGGCTTCTTGGAAGGATTGCCATATCCTTGACCCAAACCTTCCGTCTCTATCAGAGATGATTGAGAGAGGTACTCCATGGCGCGCGACGATCTCTCTCATGTAAATTTCAGCCAATTTGCTCGTATTATCCTTCTCTCTGATAGGTAAGAAGTGTGCTGACTTTGTTAATCGATCCACTATTACCCAAATAGTGTCATGGCCTCTTAGCGTTCTTGGCAATTTTGTAATAAAATCCATGGAGATTTGTTCCCATTTCCACTTGGGAATCTCTGGTTGTTGCAGAAGTCCTGAAGGTTTCTGGTATTCCGCTTTAACCTTAGCGCGTGTTAAACATTTGCTCACATAAACAGCAACATCGCCTTTCATCCTAGGCCACCAATAATAATCTTTGAGATCTTGGTACATCTTATCCGCTCCCGGATGGATAGAGTACCGTGACTTGTGAGCTTCATCGAAAATAACCTTCCTTAAACCTCCAAACAAAGGAACCCAAATCCTTTTCTCGAAGCATAACGTTCCTTCCTCGTTTGGTACTAGTAACTTCTCCATCCCACGGAGATATTCTTCTTCAAGGTTTCCTTCCTTGAGAGCTTCGTTCTGCGCGGCACGAATGCGCAAGGAAAGATCGGTTTGGATAATCATTTCTAAAGCCCTAACCCTTATGGGCTTGATCCTCTCCTTCCGAATTAGGGCATCGGCGACCACATTCGCCTTCCCTGGATGATACTTTATCTCGCAGTCGTAATCGTTTAGCAACTCAACCCATCGTCTTTGCCTCATATTCAACTCCTTCTGGTTGAATATGTGTTGTAGGCTCTTGTGATCTGTAAAAATTGTACACTTCGTACCATAGAGGTAGTGTCTCCAGATCTTCAATGCAAAAACCACTGCGCCAAGCTCCAAATCATGTGTGGTATAGTTCTTTTCGTGCACTTTCAGTTGACGCGATGTGTAAGCAATAACCTTTTGGCGTTGCATCAACACGCAACCCAATCCTTGACGTGAGGCGTCACAGTATACCACAAAGTCATCTGTACCTTCTGGTAGTGCTAAGATTGGCGCATTGCAGAGCTTATCCTTCAATATCTGGAATGCTTCCTCCTGTTTGATTTCCCAATCAAACTTCTTATCTTTCTGCGTGAGGAGCGTCAATGGTTGAGCGATTTTTGAGAAATCCTCAATGAACCTTCGATACTAGCCAGCCAAACCCAAGAATTGTCGAATCTCGGTTGGCGTCTTTGGCGTTTCCCAATTCTTGATCGCTTCGATCTTTGTTGGATCCACATGGATTCCATCTCCATTTACCACGTGTCCAAGGAATTGGACTTCACGTAGCCAAAATTCGCACTTGGAGAATTTGGCATACAACTGTTCCTTCTTCAGCAGCTCCAAAATAGCTCTTAGATGCTGTTCGTGCTCGGCCTTTGTTCTTGAATAGATCAAGATGTCGTCGATAAACACAATCACGAACTTGTCCAAGTACGGCTTGCAAACTCTATTCATCAAATCCATAAAGACTGCAGGTGCGTTTGTCAAACCAAACGGCATAACAAGGAACTCGTAGTGTCCATAACGAGTTCTGAAGGCTGTCTTCGGGATACTCTCCTCTTGTATCCTTAACTGATGGTATCCAGATCGAAGATCGATCTTTGAGTAAAAGCTTGAACCTTGAAGTTGGTCAAACAGATCATCAATCCTTGGCAGAGGATATCTATTCTTGATCGTCAGCTTGTTCAGTTCCCGGTAGTCGATGCACATTCGAAAACTACCGTCCTTCTTCTTGACAAACAGGACCGGAGCTCCCCAAGGCGAGAAGCTTGGTCGGATAAAACCCTTGTCTAACAGCTCTTGAAGCTGTGTCGACAGTTCCTGCATCTCAGATGGAGCAAGTCTATAAGGTGCCTTAGCCACAGGCGCGGCGCCTGGAACTAAATCGATGCGGAACTCTACTTGCCTCTGAGGTGGCAGTCCAGGTAAGTCTTCTAGGAAGACTTCTGGGTATTCCCTCACGACAGGGATGTCTTCGATTCTTGGCTCAGCAGCCTTCTTATCCACAATGTGTGCCAGGAAGGCAACACATCCCTTCTGCAAACACTTTCGCGCTTTCAGGCAGCTGATAATTCTTAACGGCGTATCACGCTTCTCTCCGTGAACCACAATTGTTTCGCCATCTTCGGTTGGGATACTAACGATCTTTTCGTGACAAACTATCTCAGCCTTGTTGCCTGATAACCAATCCATTCCTACCACCACGTCGAAGCTTCCCAACTGAACTGGTAGTAGGTCCAAAGCAAACTCACGCTCTCCTAATTCGATCACACAACCTCTGATGACTTCATTGGCTTCTACTAACTTCCCATTAGCCAATTCGATCGAGTAGGGAATATTTAACTTATTAGCGGCTAACCCAAGCATATTCTTAAATTCTAACGAAACGAAGCTATAATAGGCACCAGTATCAAATAAAATGGATGCATAGCGTTGATTTACAGGGAACGTACCAGTAACGACATTGGGGTCCTGGCGCGCTTCCCTTGCTTCGATTTGGAACACTCTTCCACGTGCTTGGTTTAACTCTGGGCAGTTCTTCTTAAAATGCCCGATATCACCGCAGTTAAAGCATCCAAGTCTTTGCCCGTTTCCACCAGCTTGATCATTCATCTGATTACGATTCACGGTGCCCGCTTGGTTAGCATTGTTGCCTCGATTCTCGTTACCTCCATAGTTTCCTTGTGGCGATTTCCATTCCCACCCCGGTTGTAATTTCTGTTTCCGAATCCTCCCTGGCCTCCCTGACCAGCAGTGGCCCAACAAGTGTCCTTCAAGTGGCCACGTTTCCCACATGCTTCGCATACTTTTGGCCCGCAACGACCAGAATGGTGGCGTTAGCAGTCGTTGCACTTGGGTTGGGTGCCCATGTATCCCTTTCCTTTCTTCCCTCTACCAGCTGTAACCTGAGCTGGCGTGTCTGATCCTCCTTTCTTAACCACCACACTGGCGCCCTGCTTGAAGTTCGAGAACTTCCGTTTGTTACCTCCTGATGACTCGACGTGAGTCTCTGCCTTCTTCGTCTTGATCTCATCAAACTTGTTCAGGCGAATAGCCTCCTCAGTGAGAGCTACGCTCAAATCGATCGCCTCAGTAATGGTCGCAGGCTTGGATGAGGTTACCATGCTTATGATTTGAGGAGCTAATCCCCAAATGAAACGTTCAATCCGCTTGAACTCCGGAGTGACCATGTAGGGTACCACATGTGATAAGTCATGGAACCTTTGAACGTATTCTGCGATCTTTGGACCGTCCATTTTCAAATGCCAGAACTCGGTTTCCAATCTCTGGATTTCCGCGCGAGAGCAGTACTTTTTGCGCATAAGTTCCTTCTGTTCGGTCCAGGTTAGCGCGTAGGCAGCAGCTTCACCAAGTGTCTGTACTTGCAGATTCCACCAAGAGAGGGCTCCATCCAAGAATAGCCCTGAGATATAGGTGACTTGCTGATCCAGTGCACATTTGCTCATGCGTAGAACAGATTCAGTTTTCTCGGCCCAACGAACAAAGGCGACAGCACCTCCTGTGCCATCAAAGTTAACCGGCTTGCAGTCTAGAAACTGCTTGTAGGTGCATCCTGCACATACGTTATAACATACTATTGGCATTAGCATCATTGCTAAAGATATCCAATTAGGTCATGGTATGTCTAAATGACTTAGTATTACCATGAGGTGGATTATTGTTGTTGCCAGTGTTGCCAGAGTTGCTTCCACTAGTCCCTCCTTGAGAGGCGGCGTATTGTGCAATGGCAGCAGCGATAATTTGCTGGAGTTCTGCCTCATTGGTAGGCATGCGTGTCTCACGTCTCGGCGGCATCTTCTAAAAGATGTGTTTACGTCGGTCAGGCCATAGTTATATTACATAAGTCAGGTCATAATTTAGCGTATGTATATAACGATAGTAATAGTACATAACATCTCATGTTATAATCATAACATCCCATGTAACAAACATCAATCACACAACATCCCATGTCCTAAAATACAAATAACCAAATCAAGCATCAAATATGATGAGAATACTGCGATTGCCATATATCGAGACCACATAGTAAGCGTACAAGTACATCACAGTGTCATACAACATCAGTCGACTAGGGGCTACATCACCCTAGTCCAAAAACTATATCGAATCAGTGTCAATACATCAAATACATGTCAACAAAAGTCAGAATCAAATGTAGTCTCCAAAAATGCTGTGCAGTCAAAAGCATTCGCCGTCTTCTCACCAATGTCTACCTATACGGTACTGAAGAGCTCTACACGGATGGCGGTGGAGGAGGGGGAAAGTGAGTGTAAAACAAGCGGCGCAAATGGAGCCAGTCCTCCTCCATGGCTCTCTGGGTGCGTAAGAATGAAGCAACCTGCTGCTCCAAGGCAAAAAGGCGTGCAACATAGTCTGGTGGAACAGGTCGAGAGGGCTGCAACGGAGAGTGGGTCTGGCCCTGGCACTGACACGGCGGCGTCTGAGCTCTCTCAAGCTCCTGAATGCGCTGTGTGTGTGCCTCGTGCTGGGCGACAAAAGACATCAAAACGTCCTCAATAGTATACCCCATGTGGAAAGAATGGTAGGGGTCAGCAGGTGGCATAGCAGAGTGTAGTGCCCAAAGGAACGGCTCACTGGTGGGATCAAAAGGTGCCACATGAAATGGAGAAACAGTGGGAAAAGTAGCGGATGGTGGTATAGTAGGGATAGATACTGGTACATGCCCAAAAGGGTGTGCCGAAGAACCTTCTCCAGCTCGTGCTGGAGGTGTAAACCGAGGAAATGAAAAAGAAGTATCAATGTGACGGGTATCAGGGATCTGAGGGGGAAAAGGTGGGACCTCGTCATCAGCCGGAATCCACCCACACTGGGCGTGCTCGTCTCGGGGGTCGATCCGTGCCTCAAAAAGCGCACGATCAAACTGGGCTGGCATAGGATCATGGTGAGGTTCAACAAGGGGGTCAACTGGTGCATCAACAAAAAGTGGGGGATCAACGTGATCAGCAACAAGGACATGATCGCCCTCCAATAATGGAGCATCTATAGGGGGATCATCAATAGGTGGGTCAGCAATGACAGGCTCAATAATAGGTGCGTCAGCATGAACTGGGTCATGCTCAAGTACTGGGTCAGGAGCAGGGTCTAGTGGCTGCTCGGGCTCATCAAAGGCCATCTCAAAATCAAACTCAGGGTCGATGGGATCAACTGGGTCGACTGGATCCTCCATAGGCTGATCCATGGGTATATACTCTATATCCTCATCTGGGTCGAATCCTGGGGGACAGACAGGATCGGAATCCTCTATATCATCATGGTCGAAAGTAAAACTAGGAATAGAGGCAACAGAGGATGCCTGGTCGGGATCTGATCCATGAGAAAAATGCTGCGCACTCTGAGTATGTGAAGGTGCGGAGGCCACAGACTCGAAAGAGTCTGGGACCGGAGAGTGAGCAGGAGACTCCTCGGCGGGAGCATCTACGATCATCAAAAGATCACCAGCAGCAAGAAGGGCCTCGCCCTGAACCTCATCCTCTAAGGGTTCGTCATCAAATAGATCGACGTCGGGAGGCAAATCGTAAGCAGGATAGGCAGCTAAGGGTATGGGAGCAGGGATCTCCACTAACGGTAGGTCCCCGGCCAAAGGGCCATCAGCGAGCTCATCAGCACCATCAGGTAAGGCAAAGGGCTGGAAATCATCCTCGTCCGTGCTCGTAACGTCGGATGTGTGAACCTCACGCTCAGAAGACTCTAGGTCGTCTAATACTATAGGTCTAGGTCCTGTGGTGTCTGAATCACCAGTGCCAGAAGTGTCCATAATGTCTGTAACATAAACACAACATGCACAAACAGTCAATCATACAATCAAATAATCACATAAGTCACCAAGTAAGCATTCAAATCATTCTCCTAGTCCCACTAGGCAATTTCTCCCAGTCTCTAAGACTGCTCTATCATCTACCTCGACCTCTCAGATCGAGCCTCAGTCTCCAATACCGAGCCTCAGCTTCCAAGACTGAGCCTACTCTTCCTAGTCCAACTAGCCAACTACCTCGATCTCTCAGACCGAGCCTCGGTCTCCAATACCGAGCCTCGGCCTCCAAGACTGAGCCTACTCTTCCTAGTCCAACTAGCCAACTACCTCGATCTCTCAGACCGAGCCTCGGCCTCTCAGACCGAGCCTCAGCCCTTCTAGACTGAGCCTATAAATAATAAAATGAGCTCAACATTTGTTTGTAAAAAGTTTTGGATCTGGACTTAAGTGGTATGCAGAAAAATGTTTTCGTGAGAGCCCTAGTGATCATAGTCTAGACTCGAGAAAGAATCCTAGTTCGCTATGATCAGAGCTCTGATACCAAGCTGTCACACCCTGGCTTTGCGGAAGCGTGGTTATTTTGGTGTGACTTCTCAATACCATAGCTTAACCATAACAAAGCTATATGAAATAAAATCATGCAAGATCATCCATTCGATCAAGTTTTAAAACCAGAGTAACACAACATTGTCTTAGAGACTTACAACCTCATAACATAAAACATTGTCTTGAATAACATAAACACCGACATGAAATAAACGCAGTTTAAGATTTGTGACTTGTCCAGGAAAGAGTCACATTTCCTAAACTGGGATGACCTTGGAACCCTTATGCAGCGGGAAAACATAACATACCGCGCCAGATCTTTAATTTCCTGAAATACATGTAAGTTGAAAAATCAACAATAATGTTGAGCGAGTTCATGTGTAAGTGAGTAAGTAAACCTTTGTGAGTATAAAAATAGTCTTGGTATGT
Source organism: Helianthus tuberosus (assembly GCA_030545235.1). Classification (NCBI taxonomy): domain Eukaryota; kingdom Viridiplantae; phylum Streptophyta; class Magnoliopsida; order Asterales; family Asteraceae; genus Helianthus; species Helianthus tuberosus. Next base: position 51,670 of record JARYGA010023107.1, on the reverse strand, counting down.
AGCAAATAAGGAAAAAGAGATCACCAATGGTTTGCAAGGCCACCGATATATGTGAAGTGCAAGTAGGAAGAGTCAAACCTAGCAGATTTAGCGTTGGGTACAAAGTCACTCCAAGGTCCGTTCTGTTGAGCCTATCTGAGGTCCGTTCTGTTGGGCTCGCTACACCCAGATAGATCTACCGCTTACGTCCCTCGGTCCTACAATGAGGATTAATGGCCTCCAGTTTCTGCGTACCCACTCACATGATCTAAGTAGTAAACCTCCTTACGCTAACCATACCATGTATAAAGTACTTGTAATCAAAGTAACATGTATTTCACCCCCGCAGTTAAGAAAAACTGAAAAACAGTTAGAGAAAAGGGGGACATGAACTCACAGTGGTGCGTCTCTACCAAGTATGCCTCCAAATCAATCAGCTGTATGACGACCTACACGTGCTAACTCTATTAGACGAACGGCCGTGCCTTAGCTTTATGGTTAAGTTTTTGGGAAATAGTTAGGCAACTATTTCGTGTTTACATTCTGTATACTTGGTAGTTATTTTCCTTCCCAAGGATGGGGGATTTAATACATGTGTGTTCGTAACATTCAGATTTCACTATTAAGTCTCACTTAATATATTTTATTTCCAACTTCAAAACATAAATATTCTTCCCAAAAATATTATCTTTTAATACATGTGATTTTCCCAAAATAATACTTAGTAATATTATTTTTACCCTAAAAATAATATTTATGTAGTTCACAAAATAATCATAAACACTTATACAAGTGATGTTGTGAAAGAAGAATATATACTAAATATATATATGTATCACGTTTTATTTTGTGAAAATCCCACCTCCGATGTTTTGTAAATATAGTCGCGGCGAAACTTATATTTTGAAAATAAGTCAAAATGTATTTCTAACACTTATAGTGAAAATATTTCTAAGTGTTAGGTTTTTGGAAAAATTTCGCCAGAGTTTCCTCTGTAACTGGAGGTGGCCACGCTTTCAAGCGTATCATTTTCTTTTATAAATCAAACCAACAATCTTCTTATTCAATCAAAACCATGTTCAAATCATAACTAGTCAAAAATATGTATATAAATCGCATAAATTTCATGAACTTGTGATTTATTCAAACTATGAAGTAAATCCCATTACTTTTAGTGGATCTTTATATAAAACAATCCGATTTTGTAAAAACCTCGTTTTTATGGAAGTTCCGTCTTTACAACTTCTCGTCCACTTATACAAAAATAGTTATTTCGTCGAAACTTTGTGTTACACAAGTGTTTACACACTTGTGTGTTCTAAAAACCATTCTTGTTAGTGTAAGATCCGTCTTTTAAAGTATGATTTCTTTAACGCTTGGTCCTTTGAAAATACCACTTGCAGATACGTAGATCTGCTAGTTTTAAACACTATTGTACAAGCTAAAACACTTTTACAAAAGTTCATGATTCGTGTGTGGTAGAGTTTCACCCTTTAACCCTTGTTCTATGCAAAACAACCTTATGTCATGATTCGTGATCATGACCAAACCGGGTTAAGTGATGATCCGAGCTACCACAACATAGATCGGGTCTAAATAATCACTAATTTCAATTACTACAATATTTACACAACATATGAGCTATTATCCAACACTTAAAGCATCTTTAGTAGACTTTAAAGTATCATCTTGTAAGATTACGAGTTTTAATCATCATATATCGTATTAACCACTTTAAAATAGTTTAAGAAGGTGATTTAAACATCATACCACTAGCTCGAGGCTAGGGAAGAATCTACGCGCAAATGAGGTGGATAAAAGCTAAGTAGAGAGGTCCTTCGCCTTCCGTTTGCTCCAAGACTCCTTATATGCGACCCTTAACACTTGTAGATGCTTGGAACTTGCAAGATCAAACTCGAAAATGGATGGGTGTGTGGGTGTGGGTTCGGCCGAGAGCCAAAGAGAAAGAGAGAGAGAGAGAGTGTGGAGTGTGTTGTGTGATGATAATGTTCATGTGTGTTTAAGCTTAATCTTATAGACAATTTTCAAGAGTATTAACCAATGGTCACCATGTCTTCTTGATACTAAGCATAAGAGATTAAACAAATCAAGTTAGTACAAGGTGTGTCCCCCTCTAGTTGGGGACAGTTAGAGAGGGGGGGGGTCTTGGTCCGATTCCAACTAGTTAGTTAGGTATTAGTTAGGTTAAACCAAGTTAGTTAAGTAGTTAACTTGGTTAGTTGTGTGTCGTGTGTTATGACGGGTGTTAGGGTATTCAGGGACCCTAACTGGCTCAGAAAAAGATAAATAATGAAAATAACAATATTTTCATGTTTCGGGTATAGTCCGGTTGTTCGGTTGGATAGTAATCCGTTAAAGTGCTTAACAAAGCTTAAAGTGTCGTTAATACCCTTTTTAGTGACACAACTCATTTCTGACACTTTGGAAAGTGTCTAGTAATATTTTTCTCATGTTTTGGCACTTTATTAGTTAGCTAAAAGCTGAATTGTTATGTAAAGTGCTGAGTTTTGTACTTAGAGTACGTTTTAGGCACATCCAGTCATTGTGACTTATTCCTAGAGACGCAGTTCTACAACCCTTATATCCCTACACTCACCATTAGTGTAGCAAAATATTTCTGGCTCATACAGGCCTTAGAGGCAGTGTTTGCATGATGCTGGCTTTATCAGCATGTTCAATAGGTTATCCGTTATAGTGCTACTGTGCTTTTTGTGCATCATGTTTGTCACTAAGGTTCAGTCATGTAAATAATGTAGTGACAGCAAGTAAAGTATGATGCAAGTAAGTACATGTATCAGTGTTCAAGTAGCAGTTTATTCACAAGTTCAAGCAAGCACAGTAATTAAGCAATAATTAATTATTAATCAAGTTGTACGGATACCTGGTTTAGTGAGGGTTGTCACAAAGTATGCACACAATGGGCATACATAGCATGAAATGTAATGTAAAACGATGTACTAAGTATGCACACAATGGGCATACATAGCATGAAATGTAATGTAAAACGATGTAATAAGTACGCACGCAATGGGCATACATAGCATGTAATGTAATGAAATCATGTACTATAATGTACTAACGAACATAGCAGGTATATGATTTGAAAGCATGGAAAGCATGAAAGTAACAAGTATGCACATGTGTTTCACCCCAAAACGTTTGGAAAACAGTAAAAGAGGGGTCTATGTACTCACTTGAGATTGCTTAGTAGTCCTTGAGTAACAACCAAACAATGCTAGATATCACGGATATCAAATGCCACCTAATATAGGTAACTATGTTAATAAACCGGACCTATATCGGAGGATCGGATAGAATGAGGGCTCGTAAACCAAATGAGTATGGGAACTCATGTAGTATGGTTTAACAAAGCCTACATACTAAATGAAACCTAACATAAGTGCCTACGACCCATTACGACCCGTTTAGGAAGCTTATGCTACTTTAACGCTTCGTTCGTGTGAAACGCGTTCGGACCGCCTAACTAGTCCTATGACAAGTAGAATATGCCTTAACATGTTTAATATTGTTGATAAATCAGTTTAGAGGTCATAGTTTATGTTACATATGTTTAAAATGAATTATGCATAAAAAGGGCATTTTGGTAATTTACCTAAGGCATATAAACTACCTATCATACAACTACTTAAACGAAGCGACCATAAGGTATAACCTCGGAAGGTTATTCCCTATATACTATGGTCCTCTAATGTGTTTGGTCGGATCCTAATGATCGACCAAATGGGTCGGGTTCGAAGGTATAAGCGATTTATCAGATCGCTTACCCTTACGACCCTAGACAACGTGGTAATAAGTAGGCATAGTCTCAAGGGACTATAACCATCGTGATTACAATCACGTTGTGAAGTTCAAACGAACTTCGCACTGACCATAAACTGGTCAACGCATAAAGTCAAACAAAGTTTGACTTTCGGACTCGAAAAAACAATAAAAGAACGAAGGAATACTTACGAAGGGTCCCCGAATGCTAATCGTGATCCAAGTAGCTCAGGTATGAAACAATGGTTTCAACTTAGAGCTTCTAAGGTCCGATTCTTGTGGGTTTAGAAGTTGGGGGATGTGGGTATTTATAGGATTTCCCGAACCGTTAGGATCGTTTCTTGGAAAATGTGATCGAATCTAAGGCGTACACTTGTTGGAAAGTTGTGGTGGGTTAATTGGCCACCCACCATAAGAAATCAACAGGTGGAAAGGAGTTTGGGAGTGCACGACAGCTGGAAACAGGCTGTTCGGAAGCTTCTGATGTTTTGCAGACCCCTTACGGATCGTAAGGGTTAGGCTTACGGTCCGTAAGCCTTCAAGTTTGGCAGAATGGCAGATTTGGTCCATGTAGTGTAATAAGGCCTTTTCCGACGCGTTTAAGGCCCGTTAACCCCATTTCAATGCTCTAAAATGAAGTTAAAGTAAAGGGAACTTAAAATGTTCTCAAAAATATCTCGGATGTCGGTTCGTTTGGCCGTACGATTGCGTTGTTCGATTAATTACGACGGAATGCGCATAAGCGCGAAAAACGATCCAAATGACGTGACGAATGGATTTTTCTTATGCCAAACACTAAAATAAAATATTTTAGTGCTTACATAAATTTTTGGATGTCCGGATGTATTCAGAAAGTAAGGTATGCGCGAAAATGCAAACTTAAGCACTTTTTGACGCTTTTAGTCCCTGAATGACACAAAAGTTTATTTTAGAACACCGAACCCCTCAAAGCCTATTTCTAAGCTATGTGAAGGATATTTATGGTATTTTTAACTTATGGTCATGTTCCGGAATGTATGTTACAGTTCAAATTGGCATACTTTCGCAGTTTGTCAAGTTTAGTCCCTGTAAGCGATTTAACTTGTTTTCGGCATACCAAACCTTCCAAAACTTATTTCTAAGTTATGTAAAGGTTATTTAAGGTATGTTAAGTCTATGTCACTATTCCGGAGTGTTTGTTGCATTAAACTAGTTATATTTACGCATTGGTGCGCGTATAACCTTCCAGAAAGCGATTTAGAGCTTGAAATCGAACAAGAGTTGATATGTGCAAAAGATACACATATTTATACAAGTCCAAAGTATGAAACACAATATTTCATTGATTTGGTATTTGTTTGTTGGTCGCAGTGACACAGGTGTCACAGTCTCCCCTACTCTAGGAAATTTCATCCCGAAATTTATTCGTAGGAGTCTATTTGTGACTTTGTGTGAAAAACCACCAGAGATATGTAAGGCACAATCATGTCATTTCCTTAACGGACATTCTTCAGAAACGTAAAATGTACTTACAAAGTCATTTTCAACGGGTGCTTCATCAGAAATGGAAATGAAAAGGAGATACAAACGGATATTCATTTCCTCAACGGAAAATCTTCAGAAACGAAAATGAACAAACGGAGTCATTTTCAACGGGTGCTTCCTCAGAAACCGAAATGAAAAAGGATAGTCAAACGGGTATTCATTTCCTCAACGGATAATATTCAGAAACGAAAATGAACTAACGGAGTCATTTTCAACGGTTGCTTCCTCAGGTACGGAAATGAAGGATTTAACAACGGATATTCATTTCCTCAACGGTTAATCTTCAGAAACGAAAATGAACTAACGGAGTCATTTTCAACGGTTGCTTCCTCAGGTACGGAAATGAAGGATTTAACAACGGATATTCATTTCCTCAACGGATAATCTTCAGAAACGAAAATGAACTAACGGAGTCATTTTCAACGGTTGTTTCCTCATAAACGGAAATGAAGGATTAAACAATCGGATATTCATTTCCCTTGACGGATACTCTTCAGAAACGAAAATGAACTAACGGAGTCATTTTCAACGGTTGTTTCCTCAGAAACGGAAATGAAGGATTAAACAATCGGATATTCATTTCCCTTGACGGATACTCTTCAGAAACGAAAATGATCTAACGGAGTCATTTTCAACGGTTGTTTCCTCAGAAACGGAAATGAAGGATTAAACAATCGGATATTCATTTCCCTCGACGGATACTCTTCAGAACGAAAATGAACAAACGGAGGCATTTTCCTCAACGGGTATTCTTCAGAATTGGAAATGAAGGATAAACGTATATTCATTTCCTCAACGGATATTCTTCAGAAGTGAAAAATGAATAGCTAGTTCATTTTTCCTCAACGGATGCTTCATCAGAATTGGAAATGAATAGGGTTAACTCTAGATACATCATAGAACTTGCTGTGATTTCTGTGCACTAAATCCCATAATTACGTATGCATCCATAATTACGTAATTCCTTGCACAGTCCGCACAGTTCGTTTTGGTAATGTTGTGAGGAAGGATATCAAACTTGTGATGACGGTGACTAGACTACCATAGGGTCCTTTTAATTAGATCAACAGAGGATCTTCTTAATTAGGCCACCAAGGAGTCCTTTCAACTATATCATCCAGTTTAACTAGACCACTCAAAGGGTCTAATTATGAACCAGTACTTTATAATCCAAGGGACTTATCTACAACATAGAAGTCCATTAAGGATTTTAGATAGTGCCTTTTGGGTATCCTATTATGAATCTCTTGTACGAGGATGTGTAAGATTCTACGAGGATTTGGATAACAAAATCTGGATCATACGACACATAAAAGGGAACACATAAGCACATAATTGTTTAATTGTTATTATCTTGTTATTGATTGCTATTATCTTGGCACCTTGTGCTTCATTTCTCTTGGAAGAAACGGGTACTTAGGATTTTCGTGGAAAACGCAAGAGATCATACAATGGAAGAAATTTTGGGGGTAGTTTGTTCTTCAAGGAATACGGTTCCTTGATTGTTGGTATTGTAAAGGATATGTTTATACATGCAATCACATAAACATATTAAAATGTAAAAAGATTTATTTATAAACAACGATAACAATTGTTTCTTGGACCTTGACAACAAAAGAAAATAATACATAAGACGTGATTACTTCTAAACGATGTTGTCTTCTAGTCAGTCAGATGCTCATCCCTGTGCGGGATTTACATTAGCAAGCCTTGGGCAATTCCTACGAAAATGGCCCATCTCGCCACAGTTGTAGCAAGACCCCGGGGGAAAACGAGCTTGAGCAGGATTGTTGCCGGCTTGATTTGGTGCAGCTGCGGTTGGGCAAACTCTTGCTGTATGGCCTATAAGTCCGCAAACTTGGCATGTGCGGCACTTCACACCAGCATGATGATGTAGGCCACATTGGTTGCACAAGGGTGCAGTTCCGTTGTAGGGTTTCCTGACAGGGGGTTGAGCTGGTTGGTTGGGGACGGCTTGATCATTGTGAGTAACCATGGCGAAGTTCTGAGAAGCCTTTCGCTTCTTTGACCTCATAGGGGATCCAGTCTGTTCATCCATGGTCTTTGATTCCTCGATTGGGTTCGATTCCTCGACCGGTTTCTTGTCACCTTTTCGGAAAAGTTTACCTTTCCTGATCTTTGATTCAGTCAAGGTTACAGATAGCTCAATGTCCTGTCTAACTGTAGTAGGGTTGCTACCAGTCACAATGTCTTGTATTGAGTCAGGGAGGCCATCAATGTACTTTTTGATTGCCTTATCCAAAGGCGTGACCATGTTTGGGCATAACAGACTTAACTCCTCATAACGGTCTGTGTAGGCTCGATGCTCACCGCTGTCTTGCTCAAGATTCTCGAATTCCCTTTCCAAGGCCCTGATCTCGTGACGAGGACAGAATTCCTTCATCATAAGGGCCCTAAGTTCAGCCCAAGTCTGTGCTAGAGCAACTTCTGCACCACGATCTCTCATAACCCCGTTCCACCATGTAAGAGCCCTCTTCTGAAACACACTCGAAGAAAACTCGACCTTGAGATTGTCAGGACACTGCACGTGGCGGAAAGTATTCTCAATGCTCTCGAACCATTGAAGAAGCCCAGTCGCTCCCTCAGAACCACTAAACTTGAGTGGTTTAGCCGAGTTAAAACTCTTGAAATTGCATGGACCATTGTTGTTGTTGTTGGCTTGGTTCCATTGAGCAAAGAGGTTTGGGAATTGAGCAGCCATTTACTGTGCAATGATTTCTGCCAGTTCGGCAGTCGCTATCTGGTTTTCGCGTCGAGGAGGCATTCTAAAAGAGGAAACATGAAATGAAACGAGTGAGAGAATCAGACGAAAAGAATGAGATGAACAAATCTGATGAAAGCAAGGATAGTGGTCATTTGTTTGTTACTACAAAGCAACAAACGACCCCGGTGATTAATCAAAGTAAATAGGTCAAAATAATGTATCGCGAAGACATGCTCACCTATAAGTGAACACTCATCCCAAGAATTCTCAGGTAAGCACAACTGGTCTCGCGTCTGATGAGATATATACGAAGTGCTTGCCTAGACAGAAAACCCAGAATACAGGCATTCACCCTTCCAGTTTGCACGTGTTCACATTATTTAAAACCCAAAACCTAGACGAGATTTTGAAAACTCAAAGGGGTTCAAAACCTTACAGTAGAGAGTTCAAAACCTTACAGTAGAGGGTTCAAAACCTTGTAATAGATCATTCAAAAACAGAAGATTAGTTTTCAAAGCGGTTTTGAAATTTATGTTCTTGTTGTGGTTGTCGCCTAAGGATAGGTGACGGTATTGTTTTATGACTAAACGCAAGTAAACTCGCATTGAGGTCCTAAGAAGGTTATAGACTAGGTCAAAGCATTACTAATAACCTAATTCCCTATAACCATTGGCTCTGATACCATCTTTTCTGTCACACCCCGACCACGTAGAACATACAAAACGTGGCGGAAACGTAGGGGAGTGTTGTAACAGAATTAATTGTTTCAAATCCATGGCAATTGAAGTTTCGTTTTATTAATCAAACATGAAAGTCTACATTGTTTTAAACAAGAAACAAAGAGTATATAACAAAATTTAACTAGTTCTTGTCTCGTTTTAAGTCGCTAAGGCACAGGTCCGCCTAAGTATGTCTTGATAAGTCCTATGCGTCATCTCCTATAAACACATGTGAAAATAGGTACGTCAGCATAAAAATGCCTGTGAGATACATAGGTTTTGTGAAAACAGAATTCATGACTTATGTTTGAGAAAATGTTTAGTCATGAACCTTGTAATTTGCTTTGTTTTGTAAATCAGTTGAAAAACAATAAGATCAGAAGATATGTATAAATAAGAGAATAATGTATGGTTAAATGAATAACCATGTAAAATGAGTTTGTATAAGATAAGTTGTTTGTAAATCAATGTCTTGTGAAAAATATGTTATTTGTATAAAATGTTATATATCTCAAATTGAAATGATTCAAATAACGCTACAATATGTGATACCATACAAACACTTATATGTAGGAAGTACAAGCGGTGTATCCACCATGCTTGTATCATATTACACACGCCTCGTTACTTAAATCACTTACTCCAACCAAACCACCAAGATGTAATGTTTAACGATTGTAGAAATGTTTATGTATGGTCAAATGTCTATTGTCAAATGTAAATCATGTCAACAGATACAACTGGTTCACACGGTTCAATAGTTACAAACGGTTCATATAATCAAACGGTTACGACGGTTCACATAGTCAAATGGTTACAACGGTTCAAAATGTAATATAATGTGTTCATATGCTGGATGAGCGTATGCAACAGAAATGCAATGTAGAACAATGTACTAAGTATGCACACAATGGACATACATAGCATGAAATGTAATGCAAAATGATGTACTAAGTATGCACACAATGGGCATACATAGCATGAAATGTAATGTAAAACGATGTACTAAGTATGCACACAATGGGCATACATAGCATGAAATGTAATGTAAAACGATGTACTAAGTACGCACACAATGGGCATACATAGCATGCAATGTAATGAAATCATGTACTATAATGTACTAACGAACATAGCAGGTATATGATATGAAAGCATGGAAAGCATGAAAGTAACAAGTAAGCACATGTGTTTCACCCCAAAACGTTTGGAAAACAGTAAAAGAGGGGTCTATGTACTCACTTGAGATTGCTTAGTAGTCCTTGAGTAACAACCAAACAATGCTAGAGATCACGGATATCAAATGGCACCTAATGTAGGTAACTATGTTAATAAACCGGACCTATATCGGAGGATCGGATAAAATGAGGGCTCGTAAACCAAATGAGTATGGGAACTCATGTAGTATGGATTAACAAAGCCTACATACTAAATGAAACCTAACATAAGTGCCTACGACCCATTACGACCCGTTTAGGAAGCTTATGCTACTTTAACGCGTCGGTCGCGTGAAACGCGTTCGGACCGCCTAACTAGTCCTATGACAAGTAGAATATGCCTTAACATGTTTAATATTGTTGATAAATCAGTTTAGAGGTCATAGTTTATGTTACATATGTTTAAAATGAATTATGCATAAAAAGGGCATTTTGGTAATTTACCTAAGGCATATAAACTACCTATCATACAACTACTTAAACGAAGCGACCATAAGGTATAACCTCGGAAGGTTATTCCCTATATACTATGGTCCTCTAATGTGTTTGGTCGGATCCTAATGATCGACCAAATGGGTCGGGTTCGAAGGTATAAGCGATTTATCAGATCGCTTACCCTTACGACCCTAGACAACGTGGTAATCAGTAGGCATAGTCCCAAGGGACTATAACCATCGTGATTACAATCACGTTGCGAAGTTCAAACGAACTTCGCACTGACCATAAACTGGTCAACGCAGAAAGTCAAACAAAGTTTAACTTTCGGACTCGAAAAAACAATAAAAGAACGAAGGAATACTTACGAAGGGTCCCCGAATGCTAATCGTGATCCAAGTAGCTCAGGTATGAAACAATGGTTTCAAATTAGAGCTTCTAAGATCAGATTCTTGTGGGTTTAGAAGTTGGGGGATGTGGGTATTTATAGGATTTCCCGAACCGTTAGGATCGTTTCTTGGAAAATGTGATCGAATCTAAGGCGTACACTTGTTGGAAAGTTGTGGTAGGTTAATTGGCCACCCACCATAAGAAATCAACAGGTGGAAAGGAGTTTGGGAGTGCACGACAGCTGGAAACAGGCTGTTCGGAAGCTTCTGATGTTCTGCAGACCCCTTACGGACCGTAAGGGTTAGGCTTACGGTCCGTAACCCTTCAAGTTTGGCAGAATGGCAGATTTGGTCCCTGTAGTGTAATAAGGCCTTTTCTGACGTGTTTAAGGCCCGTTAACCCCATTTCAAAGCTCTAAAATGAAGTTAAAGTAAAGGGAACTTAAAATGTTCTCAAAAATATCTCGGATGTCAGTTCGTTTGGCCGTACGATTGCGTTGTTCGGTTAATTACGACGGAATGCGCATAAGCGCGAAAAACGATCCAAATGACGTGACAAATGGTTTTTTCTTATGCCAAACACTAAAATAAAATATTTTAGTGCTTACATAAATTTTTGGATGTCCGGATGTATTCAGAAAGTAAGTTATGCGCGAAAATGCAAACTTATGCACTTTTTGACGCTTTTAGTCCCTAAATGACACAAAAGTTTATTTTAGCACACCGAACCCCTCAAAGCCTATTTCTAAGCTATGTGAAGGATATTTATGGTATGTTTAACTTATGGTCATGTTCCAGAATGTCTGTTATAGTTCAAATTGGCATACTTTCGCAGTTTGTCAAGTTTAGTCCCTGTAAGCGATTTAACTTGTTTTCGGCATACCAAACCTTCCAAAAATTATTTCTAAGTTATGTAAAGGTTATTTAAGGTATGTTAAGCCTATGTCACTATTCCGGAGTGTTTGTTGCATTAAACTGGTTATATTTACGCATTAGTGCGCGTATAACCTTCCAGAAAGCGATTTAGAGCTTGAAATCAAACAAGAGTTCATATGTGCAAAAGATACACATATTTATACAATTCCAAAGTATGAAACACAATATTTCATTGATTTGGTATTTGTTTGCTGGTCGCAGTGACACAGGTGTCACAACAACATACACGGTTGTCTTGTACCTGCAAGAACTTTAACATCACCAGCAAACCACAACAATCCCCACCCGATCTGAACCCACAATAAGCAAACCACAAATATCCCCACCCGATCTAAAAACACAACTTAATACTACTATAACAAATTCCCAAGATCTCAGAACTATTCTCATCACTTACCGGAACCCTAGATTGAATCAGAATGGATATCTCGTTCTACCATCAACGTCTTCCTCGGAATCTTGTCACATCATCCATGATCTACTTGATTTGAAACCCACTAACAGTTACTGTGGTTGCGATTTTACAGATCTGGGTACGAATTTGTGGAAGAAGAGTGGATACAGGAAGGATTAGGGGGTTATATGATTAAGTTTCTACTGGTTAAGTTTTATGCTTTCTGCCAGTTGTGATTGCTAAGATGATGGTGGTTTTCGGAGGTTAGGGAGGTGGTGGTGGTTGCGAAGATGATATTGGTTTCCTGCGACGGCGGTGGTGGCCGGATGATGATGGTGGTGGTGGAGAAAACCTAGAGAGATAGGGAACTGAGAGAAAGAGAAGAGAGTTAAGAGAGAAGAGAGTTAAGAGAGAAGAGAGTTAAGAGAGTGAGAGATAGTTAACTTGAAGATGATGAGGTTGAAGATGATGATGATCAGGGGTTAAGAAGAGAGAGAGAGAGAGTTGATCTGGGTTTTAAATGAATTTACAACAAATATGGGTATTAAATGAATTTACAACAAATTAAATTTATAAAATGACCAAAATACCCCTGCACTAAAGGACAAAATAATCAGTTTTCAACAGTCAAAATAGAGGGTTTTTGAATTTTGGACTAAAATGGCAACAAAATGCAAACCGTAGGGACCCAGATGTAATAAGTTTGAGATTTGGACTAAAGTGGCAAAACTGACCAAACCACAGGGACCAAAATGACAGTTTACTCTTTAAAAAATGTATATAAATTCTAAAGTTGCCATAAAGTGAATAGATACCATTTCATTATGATTTATTTAAAACTATTTATTTTTGTTATAAAAATATATATATATATGATATAACCCAAGCACATATACCAATTCCCAGCCTCTAGCTTGTTTTGAATTGGAATAATTGATTTTAATAACCCTAACTATTAGTCGTTGGCCGATAACGGTTCCAACTTAAAAAATAACCAGTGGTGGTTCGACCTTTTCATATATTGTAAACTAACAGACCTTCACTAAACCGAAAGGGATAAGGGGGCAAAAAGAAATTAAGGTTCTGTTAGTAAAGGTCCATTAGTTTACAATATGTGAAAATGTGGGACCATCACTGGTTATTTTTTAAGTTGGGACTATTGCCGGCGAGCGGCTAATAGTTTAAAAAGGATAACTGACAAGTTTTGGGGCTTGTCAGTTTTGTTCCTGACACTTGGCAGTTTTACGGTATATTACCATTTTTGACCAAAATAGCCTCAAACCTTTGGATTAATTTAAAAATTGTATTGGAACATCAAAATATACCATTTTGAATAGTTAAAAAATTGTAGGTTTTTATTTCTATAATTTATAGATGTCGGTTTGAAAATAAAAGTCGTTTTAAACACCCGTAAAACCTTAAATTCATTAAAAATAATTCCAATGATCAAATAATTCAATAAAATTCCCAAAATCACTTTTGGCCATATAAACTTCTAAAAAAATATTTTTTTAATATTTTGTTGTAAAAATGTAAATAAAAGTTCTTAATATGTAATTACCTTTTTGTGGTTATTTATGCTAGTTATTTTATTTAATTTTTGTGGTTATTTATGCTCTTAAATTATTAAAAATAGCTAGACAAATCCAAAAAATCTAAATTTTGGTCGACAACCTTCTTTTGACATCCCAATGCTACTGTAAAAAGTTTAGAATTTTAAAAGCCTATAACGCCATAAAACTGAGTAGGTTTACCCATGTCTTAATCAAACACACTTATAGGCTATTTGGACTTAGTTTTCTAGTGGGCTTGTGTTAGGCCATGTGGGCCGAGTTATATGTGGACCCTATATAATGTTTTGTTTGGTTCATTATTAGGGTTCGACATTAGGAAAAGCATTAGAGTTGTTGATGTTCTTGCTTTGATCGTTATGTACGAGACAAGCCAAGAGCTTATGTGAAACTTTAATACGATTAATACTTTCTTGTTCATCACTTTCTTTAGTTTTCCACACTTTTGATTGTGATTTTGATATCCGATTGAAGATCTCTAGACTTACAATTGGTATCCGAGCATAAGAAGTCTATTCGAAGGCTCGGTTCTCTGGATATTACTCGAAGAAGAAGTAGAAGAAAGTGTTTGCAGATTCATCAATTCGAAAAGGTTTTATTTCAGGGTTTGGTCAAGTTTTCGAAATAAATCATAATATTTCTTTTGAAGAACAGTTTGAAGATTGGAAAACAGTTTGAAAATCTCGTAGTTTGATCTGTTTTGGGAAGGAAAACATTCTGTTTGCAAGTTTATCGGAGCTATTGGTGAAAAGAATCAACAAAAAATTTTGATTTTTGATTTCCTCTAAATTCGGTATTTAAGTGTGTACAGGATTGATTTTTGTTACCAAAACAATTAGTGTACAAGATCTGTGTACGGGATCAAATAATCAGCTGTGCGGATTGGGAGATTAGCAAGTGTACGACTCAGGCCCAATATTCTATGTGCGGTCCAAGTTTGGGTGTGCGGTCAAATACAAGTGTGCAGTCCAAAACTTTGTGTGCGGTCCAACATCAGTTCAAGTTTGCTGTGTGTGGCCCAACTAGTGTGTGACATATTGTGTGTACGGCCCAAACTAACAAGTGTGCGGCCCAAATATACAAGTGTATGGTCTAAACAAAACTGTGTTCGGCCCAATTTGAAGTGTACGACTTCAGTGTGTGCGGCTCAGATAGAGTGTGCGAGTGTTCGCAAAGGTGGAACTTTAACCAGCTGACGTATTCGGTTTTAAACGTGTTTAAGCGCAGAATTTGATATGCAAACAGTCTTAGCAAACCGATTGCAAGGTTGAATTTGTGTGATTTTTAGGACAAAAAAAGGCACGAAAATCCCAAAAAAGGTTTTGGACATCATATATCATTGGACTCGAATTTCAAGACGTGTCTAACGGTTTAGAAACTTAGAAATGTCTTCTCAGAGTGATGTGCTTAAGCAGAAACTTGAAGGTTTCAGTTATATTCCTGGTGAATCTGTAGAAGCACTAATTGGCCGGAAAAAGATTATACCTATAGTATTGCTTTCATGGAAAGCAAGCGGTACAAAGGGTTCTATAATTATACACACGATGAGTTTATTCAAACCCTAACAGAAAATTATTCAGAATGAGCAATAGTTCATGACTTGCCACTAAGCTCCATTTCCACTTATATCATCACCACCACACCCATTGGTACCATTTTCGCTAGGTTTTATCTATCGTCAGTACCATAGGTCCACATCCAAGTTCCCTTGATAAACCAATCAACTGAAATCTATTACCATCAAACCATGACCATTTGATAACAACCATCTCATCTTCAACCATAACAATGAAAAACAGTAAAGACAGATCGAAGACTTCCCAACATGTAGGACCGATGTTTAGCATTTCCTTTTGCATTAACATATACAACGAAAATTATATGAAAATTTGGCTTCCATTCTTATACTACTTTTCTTGGAGAGTGATCCACTCATATATTATACCACTTACTTATTGTCTTCTTCCCTAATATGCAATTACACATACATAAAACCCTAAAGATATGTAAACATCAAGTTCAATTTCATGCTACCAAGGTATGTTTTCGTCTAAGTTACCAAGCGAAAAGTAAGATTTCATTTATGATCTACCTGACTTCGGGTGACTGCTTTGAACAAAAATGCATTTTTGTACAACTTTTCGTTTGTACATCTGAAGATTTCTTGGCTACCCATTTTCTTAAACGAAAAGTGGAAGATTTTGTGGTAGTTAGAGGATTTCGTTTGGTGGCTACAACAAATATGTTTCTCTCACAACGAATGTAAACAATGAATTTGAAGATGTAAAATCTCCAAATTTGAGTACCGTCCCTCTCATGCGAACTATAATCTAGAATCCTCTAACAAATTTGTTCGATCAGAATGATACATGGAAACTATTAATTCATTTGTAGATAGATCACAGGAACAATCAAACTTAAATAAATTCTATATGTTATTGATGATGAACTTGTACAAGGAAACCCTAGATCCAAATGATAGAAATGTGTGTGATCTTCAAGCTTACATCATGAGCTAACTCCTATTTAAACCCCATATAAGAAACATGAAATTTTATAAATATTCCCCTAATTTATCAACTTTGTTATGATCATTGGTCACATTTCGTATCCGTGTAGTAACTGTTAGATCGAACATTTTGTGTGCCTTGATAAACATCTCACTTAACTTCTCGTGTGTTTGGACTTTTTGCTTGTATAGAGATTTCACATGTTTATAGGTATAAGTTACACAAACAAGTCAATGTGACATGATGCATTAAATATGACTAGTATCCATCACACAAATATATTCCTAACGATCCCTACATATACTTTATATATATATGTGTTATTTTTTTAACTTCATATCAAGTATACTTTAAAAATTAATGATTGTATACGAAAATGAACACGTTATTCGTTTTGAATAAAATATTATAATATCTTTTTGAGGAAACACTTTTGAATAAAATTTATATTTATATTTATATTTATATTTATATTTATATTTATATAAATTTGCAACATTTGTATGCAAATAGAGTTGTACATTGTGCTTTAATAATATGCTACCAGTTTAGTTTTGCCGATATTGTTTTGTCATTGGGTAGATTGGGCGGTGAAAGACACATAAGCCCACCCAGGCCAGCCACCGTCATTAATCCTCTGTCAAAAGAAAACCTAAACCATCTTCCCCACGCTGTCACACTAGGCTGGATAGAGAGAGATCGGGAGAAAGAGAATCAGGAGAGAGATCTGACCACAATCCAGCGGCAGCTAGGGTTTCTTCGTAAGGCGGTTTATGTGGTGTTGATTAGTGGTGGGTGATGGTCGTTTTCTGATTGTCAATCCCTAGCGGTGGCTAAGGTTTCTCAGTAAGGTTGTACCTGGCAGCGATGGGTATTATCCCGTCGTTGCCGGCGGCTCTGGCTGTCAATGATGGCAGTGATTTACACTTTGTTGTTACGTTGTTTGTTGGAACCTTTGGGGTTCTATTTTGCAAACATGTTTTCCTGTGTTTGGGCACCACTGAGCGAAGGGTGTTGCCGCGCCGTTGCCGGCGGCTCTGGCCGTCTATGGCGGCAACGGATTTACACTGCGCGATGCTTTCTTTTGTTTTGTGTTTCACGGTTTAAAACTTTTATTTTGACTCAATGATACTGACAATCTGACTATGGTGATGATTTTAGTGTGGATATGGGTGATGATGATGATATTGCCCTCATTTGAGCCTCCAAATATGCGATAATCAGATCTTGATCCGTTGATTCAGTCAAATCTTTATTCAGTGAGGAAAATAGAAATTGGGGGTTTAGAAATAAAATTCGACGCATAGCAGAGGTATTGAATTTGCATTCTAGCTGTATAATTGGTTGGTTATTACTTGGTTTTAAAGCTGGGTTTCAATGATAGCTCGATACCGTTACGTGTGCTGGTGGAAATTGACGAGGATTCATCATGAAGAATAGGTAACTAATATTACATAAAAGATTGTTATTTGTTTACCTTTTACTAACAAGCTGTATAATCTTATGTTTATAACTTACTTAAATGTTGGGTTTTAATGATATGAAGAGTTGATACCGTTAAACGGGCCAGTGGAAATCGATGAGGATTCATCATGAACAGGTAACTATTAGTTCGAAAGGAACGTAGCATGAATACCAATAATGTAAACCGGTTTTACGCATGTTGGATTATTGTTATAGGTTTATCTCATAGTCCTTAGTATAAATGAGTTTATCAATTGTCATGTTTTGATTTCTATGATCAGATGATTATGAGTATGTTAAATTGATAATTTTTATATAGGTATGCATGTAGAATAGTTATGTTTTGATTTTAATATGTTGTTCGAAGACCTGTTAAAGGTAAAAAATAACTCGCATCGACCCATTTTCAATTAAATTCATCAAAAAGGCCACCTCAAAGAATCAATTAATTAAACTTTATAGAACCAATTGGATATCTGTAGGAATTATAGATGAACAATACGAAAACAATTGTGTTCATTTGCTAATTTGTTTTTAGGTTCACAACATTCTCTTTTGTTTCTAATTTTTGTAGGTAAAGAACCAGATTGAAGAAGCTGGTTATAATGTTGATATTGGTTCGTCTATGGTACAATCGAGAAAAAGGTTTGTTTGGAAATTTTTTCGACTGACTACTATACGATCAAATACTGGGTATATATTCCCTCTTCAACATCGAAATTCGTAAGCTCAGGTGTAAATCTTTCTGTTTCCTTTCGTGTTTATGTGTAATGTAATGCAATGTAATTTAGCTTAGTAAAATAGCAAAACAAGATGGAGCAGGACTGCAGGTGCTTGCATAAGAATCAGCTGTTAACTAAAAACAAGCACTTTATAAAGAATGTGTGGCTGAAATTGCAAGTTTTAAAAAATCAATTCATTTAGGCTAGAGAGAAAAAAATAAGGCAACTAACACAAATATGCAGTCATCTTAAAACCTTTAAAAATCGAGGTTATACACTATCTTGAGATTATAAGTCTAAAATTAATGCTCTTTATTTGTAGCTTTTATCAAAGGAATCCACTCACTATTATATATTATATAATTTTTAACATTCGTATGCAATGATAGTTGTACAATCTGTAGTTTTGTTAATTTGTTCCTGTCATTTGGTAGCTTAGGCGGTGGAAGACATATAAGCCCTTCGAGACACGCGTCATAACCTCCCTCATATGAAAAACACCATCATTCTTTTCCACACACAAAGGCCTGGATAGAGAGAGATATGGAGAAAGAGAGTGGAAGATACCATTTCACCTACGACCTGGGCGATGGTGGTGTTATCACAGTGGCAACGACGTTTGCGAGTTGAAGGGGGTTTACGGTGGGGCTTTTTGCGGCTAATCTCGAAGGTATATCAAGAACCCTAACTTTCTTTAAAGGTTTCTTCTATCCATATATTGTTTGTACGTTTATGCTTCTCTTATAACACCAGTGAGTTCCTTTTTAAGTGATCTAGGTTTTGTGAGAAATGTTATTTCTTTTGGAAGATGCGATTGTCAAGTGATTAACTGATGTTTTCTTGATTATTCATAAACTCATCCGTTAATTTTCTTTGTAAAAATGCTTCCTTAATATTATGAATTTAAAATATTATTGGTCTTGTCTCTGTTCGTTTGTTTTAATTTCATATTACATGGGGTGTCTTGATCTTTTTTTTTTTTTTTGCATGTTTTCTTTTAGCTCTTTTATGAAACGCTTACCACTTTGATCAGTTAATGACAAGTAGAACCTGAATTGACCAGTTTACATAAAATGAAGTATAATTTTACCGCGCATAGTATAATGTTAAGAGGTAAAGTATAATGTTAAGAGGTCATTACCTGTGACAAAATTAACAGAAAAACAATCTGTGAGAGTCCAATCGCGATAAATTTCGCAACCTATGAAAATCATTCAGTTATATAAAACTAATATCATATGCATAATTAGCAACATCTTATACATGGATTCCTTAATAGGTTTACCAAGGGAAAACCAAACTGATAGCAAATCCAGTTAAAGCCACGAAAGGAACCGCGGACAACGAACTCATGAACCTGAATTTGAAAAAATAATATACTTAGTAAATAGTTAAATAAATAAAAACAAGCCCAAAGTTCGGAACTAACCTGGTGGTATTACGCCAAAGACCATTAAAACCAAGCACAATTTGAAAAGATATGTATCCAACTCACCATAGGTCCATCAGTTCTGTCTGCAATCTGTTGCAATGAAAATGGTAGGGTTAAGAGTCTGTGAATTTCGATTGGTTTAAAAGTCTGTGAATTTCGATTGGTTTCAGAGCCTGTGTGTGAATAAGAATCATACAACATAGAAGAAGATCATTTAACTGACAAATGAAAATCGCATACCTTGAACGCAGAAACACTGGCCTTTGCCTTCAAAGCTTAACGCTAGTCGTCGCCTTCAATAGTCACTAGATGAAGAAGATGCGAGAATGGTAGTAAAGAACGGGATTTTGGAAGGCATGATGGTTTGAAATAATGGATCACCGGATTTGGCTGTGGCGGAGGAAGTCGCCGGAGAAAAGCCCCGGCGAAACAGAAAGCTCAGGCAGATTATATTCAACTCATCAGTCATGTTCTCATTTTCATTTTCTTGAACACTGTGGTTGTGAGTAATGGTTGAATTACAATAGCTGATAGCAGAATTTGCATCTTCACCATGTCAAAGTTAGATCCTATTTGAAAATCAAATAGGTTTCTTATGAATTTGAAATTACGATAAAATTTACTCAACATGAAGATAATTGCATAGAAATGCTTGAAAGTTACCATGTATTGATGAACTAAGTTACCATGTAAGGGGTCTATAATTTCATATGGAGTTTGAAGTTGGATAGTGAAGGTGAAAGAGTCAGGCACTAGTGGGTATTTTCAAGTTCATAATTCTAGGAATTTTTTTTATCTATGAACATGCTTTGTTTGTTGATTCGTTAAGAAAAATTTATGGTGCAAAATAGCTAGCTAGCTCATGATGAAGGTTTGTGGTGTCGACTGGTATTGATTTTTTAGGTTTTGTGTGTGATTGCGTGCAGGTGGGAGAAAGAAAGAAGGTGAAGCTCAAAATGGTTTTTGGTGCTTGAATCCAGCAGATTAAAGACATCGATTTGGTTCGCGGGTAAACTGATGCATATCACTTCATATGTCATCCTCTCGCTGATTTGATCGATTTCGTGTGCAGATTAAAGACGTTGATTTGGTCCACAGGTAAATCAAAACTGATGCTTATCACTTCGTCTATCAGACAAAACAGAAGGTAACCAGAAGAACCATGCTGATTTGATCGATTTCATGTTGTCTTGGATACTTTCCTACATGCTTCCCATTGCTTTTGCTATCAATTCTGTTGGGTTTTTGTCATGTTTATCAAGTATTTTATCCATATAAAATAAAAAACGCAGCGGAAAATATTATTTAAAACATGTTACTTACAAGATATAAAACTCCTTTTATATGTAAAACCCAATCCCGGATCCATATACGAACATGCATGCTATCAAAATAAATCACAACCATAGAGTGTTTAGAATACTACCTTCCAAGGAGTAAAGGACATGAAGATGATGATGCTTCTTGAACGGTTGCCTTCAAGTGTAGAAGACCTCAAGCTTGTATACCCCAAGCCTTCCAACAAACACCTTGTGTTTAGCTAGGATTTAAACACTTGCAACTCACTTTGAGATCCCCTCTTGGAACCAACCCCTTGGCCAAAAATTAGAGAGTATCTTCTTGAGTTCTTGCACTTGAATTATCAACTTGAAATCATGAACAACCATCATATGGCCGATTTTTCTAGAGAGCAATTTTCAAGTCTTACACTTGAAAAATCAAAACTTGAATAACCCCCATAGCCGAAAATTTAGAGAGCATATTCAAGTCTTCTCCTTGTTCATCTCTAGCAAAATTATGTCTTCAAAAGTTTATAAAACATGTGAGAGAGTTGCCTCCCCATTTGACCAATGCATGAACATCTAAACATGCAAAAATGCATGTATTTCAATTGGACCATTTTCTTGCCCAACCAAGTTACCACTAACACATGCAAATGCATGGCTTGTGATTGGCCAAGATTTTTAGGGAAGAACACCAAGGGGGGGGGGGGCACCCTTTATTTAAAAAAAATTAATTTCTTTTATAAAATAATTTTAAGTCTTGACTAATTTATAACTTTTATAAAATTATAACATCACATGTTATAAGACTTTATACAACTTTTATTAAGTTATTTAACCCATTAAATAACAAAATAAAATACTCTCTCAAAATAAATTATCCATATAATTTAATAGTTTGTCAAGTGCAATTATTTAGAAAATCGATTTCTAAATATTATAAGTGTTAATATTTATTTGTTTGATCATATCACAAACAAATATTATAAGTGTTTGTCTAGCTTGTATTTGGGTATGACTCGACTTGGATCATAACGTACTAGCCACATCAATTTTAATATGTGTCTTGGGCATACAGAGTCCAACAATCTCCCACTTGCACAAGATACATAGAAGATTGATGCAAGTAGTAAATAACGCCTAACTACGGTTTACTACCCCTAATACGTATGACTATATGTCCCATTCAATAACATCATCCCCTTCAAGTCCCTTACTTGAACATGATTTTGGTGAATCTATCATTTATCCTTTCGTTACAGATGTCATGTCAAATCCAGAGACACAGAGTGATCACTCTCTGTTGATTTAACTTTAGCAGGCCTTAGACATCTTACTCTCAACGAATAAGAGGTACAAATCCCATCTTGACTACATACGTCTCTCACAATCAGCTCGTACCACACCTGAGTTTAGCCTTATGTACTGTCATATTACTAACAGCGAAGAAATAAGTCAAGGTACAATATTTGGTGAATATCAAGACCCGATATGTATCTCAGGTCTGAGGATACTATGATATTCTCCTTTACTCAAATTTACTTATGATCAATCACAAATGATTCCGTGCAGTAATATTTGAGAGCAAGTCAGTCCAATATTTGTCTCCCACAAATATCTATGAACTTTGGCAGCAACACTTTGCTCTATATTCATATCTAATGAATATCCACCAATCCAAATTCATAATAGTCTTACATTCATATTTGTTCCCACAATTATGACCGACTATGGACATTTAGAATAATTAACTTATTCACGGATTTAAACATGCTAAAATTGGAACATAACTCAAAATACCATAAAGAGTTATAGTAACAGTTGTTCCAATATCCAAATACAAAATAGATCAAATCCAATCACTAGAATATCGAAGTCCTTAGGCACAAGTATGACCCTTCATGCTTTGCCCGTTCATGGAGCTTCGTGAGTGGATCCACAATATTTTGATCAGTGTGAATTTTGAGAATACATATCTTTTCCTTTTTCAACTTCAACCCTTATGTAGTTGAAACTCCGCTCAATGTGCCTAGTCTTTCGATGTATACGAGGTTCCGTGATTCAAGCAATCACACCATCGTTATCACAAAGATCTTTAGGGGTCCTGAATGGTATGGACTACCCCTAGATCAATAATTCAAGTGGTAGATCTATATGAATTATCTTGATCAATGAAGCGGTGATGTATTCTGATTCTGTAGTGGACAATGCTACCCTAATTGTGATCGGGAATCATCTCGATCAGTTTGGAAACTCGCATCCATGTAACCCTTTACAACGAGTTCTTCTTCACAAGATCCATACATTAGAAATATATCCTTAGTCCTTCTAAGGTATTTCAATATATATTTAACAGTCACCCAATGACCGTTACTCGCTGGTATCTTCTTGTCATGCTTAATGCGCATGACATGTCCGGTTTAGTGCATATCATTACATACATAATGAATCTTATAGCAGACGCATATGAGATTCCTTTCATTCTTTCTTGCTCATCCCTTGAGCTTGGATATTGAGACGCACTCAATATTGTCCCCTCTTGAATAGGTAACAAACCTTTCATGGAGTTCTCTATCTTGAACCTTTTCAAGAATTTGTCAATGTATGCACTTTGGTATAAACCTATCTAGCGCCTTGATCTATCCCTATATATCTTTATTCCCCAAATATAGGCGACTTCACCATGATCCTTAATGGAAAAACAACTTCCAAGCAAGGTTTTTACACCTTCCATGGTTGGAATGTTATTTCCAAATAGTAGAATGTCATCGACATACAATACTAAGAAAGTAATAATGCTCCCACTAGCCTTCTTATACACACAAGCTTCATCAACGTTCTTGATGAATCCAAATTGCCTAATCTCTTCATCAAAACGGTGATTCCAACTTCTAGATGCTTGTTTCAATCCATAGATTGATTTTTTTTTAACTTGCATACTTTGTCAGGATGTTTTGGATCGACAAAACCTTCAGGCTTAACTATATAGACATCTTCCTCAAGATATCTATTAAGGAAAGTCGTTTTGACATCCATTCGCCAAATCTCATAATTATATTATGCAGGTATGGCAAATGATATCCTTATTGACTTTAGCATCGCCACAGGAGAAAAAGTCTCATCATAATCAACCCCTTGAGTTTGAGTGAAACCTTTTGCTATAAGTCTCGCTTTATAAGTATCCAAGTTACCATGCATATCTGTTTTCTTCCTGAAAACCCACTTACTTCCAACTACTTTGGAGTTAAGAGGTGGAACAACCAATTCCCAAACTTGGTTGTCATACATGGATTGCATCTCTACGTTCATAGCGTCAAGCCATTTGTCGCAATCGAATTTTGACATTGCATCATGGTGTGTGGTAGGTTCACCCGAATCTACCACGTAGCATCCATCCATGAAAGATCCATATCTTTCAGGTGGACTACTAATTCTACCAGGTCTGCGAACGTTTTGTGTGTGTTGATCAACTATTTGATCATTTTCAACAACCTCTTGTTGAATGCTAGTGTCAACCAAACGTGTATCCGCTTGTGGTTCTCGATCCTTATCAAGTTCCACTGTTCTACTAATTCCTTCTACAAGGAACTTAGCTTCCAAGGACTCAACCTTTCGAGCAACAAATACTTTTGCTCCTTTGGATCGTAGAAGTAATATCCTATATCTTTTTTTAGGATATCCTACAAAGATACACTTAGTGGATCGGACTTTCAATATATTTGAGGTGTATAGCTTAACATAAGCTTTACAACCCCTTACCTTTAAATATGATAATGATGGAACCCTTCCATGCCATATTTCAAAAGGTGTCTTATCCACTTTCTTGGTTTGGGCCATATTTAATATATGAGCCACAGAGAGTAAAGCGTAACCCCAAAATGATAGAGATAATGCACTCCTAGCCATCATAGATCGAACCATATCCAAAAAGAGTTTGATTCCTCCTCTATCAGAACGGAGAACTTTAATTGAGTTGATTTTCTACTTTACTTGAAGATTTGAACATTTTAAATACTTCAACTTTGTGTCCTAGCAAGTACACATAACCATAACTACTATAGTTGTCGGTAAAAGTAATGAAGTATTTTTCACCATTCCTAGTCATTGGCTTAAAAGGATCACATACATTCGAATGTATGTACCTAATAAATCTTTTGCCCTTTCCCACTAAGGGATTACTTGGCCATTTTACCTTGTAAATAAGATTCGCATGTATCAAATGAACCAATTTCATTTGTTTCCAAAAGACAATTCTTTCGAAGTGTTTACATGCGACATCTGTTTATATGACCAAGGCGATAATGCCAAGGATAGGTATTACTCAAATCCATTTTGAGTTTCTTGGTGATTGATTGGTACATTAAACTATCAAATGATGTATTATTATGAACCAATTCATAAATACCATTTGAAGGCATAGGTTTAAAGTAAAACATGTCATTCATCGATATAAATGTCAATGTTTGCAAACTTTATGTAACACCCTAGTTTCTATTTAACGGTTTTACATGTAAATACTAACAATTAGATGTGTAGTTAAGACTACACATACTATAAAAATATGGATTTATTAAAACGTTTACAAATCATAAGTTATTTGGCATAACATGATCAGATTCGTCGTTTAAAATTTATGACGAGGCAATGTGCGAAAGCATGTATCTTTATTGTGTTCGGTTCTTCGTTGAGCTTGATCGTCTGACCTACCGTTTCTTCCTACGTGTTTGTAATTTGATTCTCCATCATATGGATTTAAAATCCAGCATCCGGATTAACAAAATTTAAGACTTTTAAGTCTTAGGCTTATTACCCTTTTTACCAAATTTTGACCCGTTCGATTTTTATCAAACAAACAAGTTTGTTTGACCCTTATTTCTCATAAGCCCATTAAATTCAATGATGTTTAACATATTAGGTTCCAATTACAGGTTCATATACCTTCTTAATCCCATTTTCACTCATATTCTTATTTTGACCCGTTAAGGGTATTTAAGCATATTTTAAGCACCAATCGCTTTCATTTGTTTCTAAATACATATGTCCACATTTCTTATCAAATGACCTCCCACCACAACCATATTTGTGGTGGATTCAATGTGGTGATTTATATATTACAAATTTTACCCTTCAAATTATTATTTTACGGCAAAGACTCTTTATAGAGTCATTTGACCAATATTTTACATCTTTCACTTTTCATACTTATTCAAAGTATTGACTTGATTATAAAACTCGTTTTCAAGCGACTTCTAAGGGTTGCTTGCTTAATTTCACTTACAAGGGCGCTTTGGCCATTTTAACCCTTCTTTTACGACGAAGGGCTTGCTTAAGCCATGCATGCCCAAAATCTCATTTTTAACCAAATCTTGTTTTCAAAACACTCTGTCTATAATTTAAATCCTTCGGTTTACCTTTTAAGGTAACCGAATTTCCCTTTTTACTTTACCTAACTCTCATAGAACTTCAAGTTCTAAATGATGAGTTGATCTATTATACATACCTGGCTCGGATCAACTTATTAACCCGATTTTAATACCTTGCTTTGAAATCGCTAATTAAGAAAAATGTGAGTACCCATTGGATATCTATTCCTGTAAGCATATAACTCGACAAAAATCATTAGTCGATATTGTCAAAAGGTGATGTCTACACCTTTTGTCCCGTTTGGCCGAATTGACCGATTATATTAGCGAGATGACATTTATTACCACCTCGTATATATGACTCGCTCCGATTTACACCGAGCAGTCACTTTACTTATAATTCCATTTCTTAACCCTTTTTTTTGGCCTACTATGGCTTACGTCATAATTATCTTTTTCGTAACACGACAAAAGGATATTCTTAATTATATGACTAGTGTAAGATATACTTACCTTGCATCCGAATTACGCTTTTCCTTCATACTTGCTTCGTTTGACCCGCTTCCTTTCCAAGCCTCCACCTAGCTTGTCAAGCGTCAAACTATCATCATAATTGGTAAGACGGTTAGATTAGTCATCATTAATTATGACTATTCCATCTTACGTATTTTCTATCACTTTAACAAATTCAAGTGATTATCAATATTGAGTTATTTTAGCTTTCGATTAGCCAAGCTAACTATTCGTTCGTTAAACAAGAACTAAAGGTTTCCATATATATATAAACCCGCCTCATCATAACATTAGACATTCATTGGAACACCTAATATGATCAAGTTCTACATATCAACTAGTAAACCTCATGATTTCACTCAGGCATTTTAACAAACACCTAGCGGGCAGGATTTTTATACATCTTTTGTCTAGTTCATGACTACACTTTAACCAAGCTTTAACATCAAAAATCAAGTTTCTATGCCTAGTATACATGAACAACATCTAGAACTTTTATCATAACCTCAATATTCATTAATTTTACATTCTAATCTGAATGTTCATCATATTGACATAAAACCCACTTAGCACATAATAGGGTAATTATCAAATCGCTAGTCTTGACAACAATTCATCAAGTTTTCTACTAGGGTTTGTTTCTAAACGAAGATTTTATCACAATAACACTCATAGATTCAACATTCATTCCAGAATTTCGATTATGATTGTTCATCATAATCTCAAAGTATCACCAAATCATAAAATTTGACATACCTTGTAATCCCTACGACTAGGTGATCACGAATTTGTGTTCATGCATCCGATTTGAGCTATTTCTATTTTCTGCCCTTCGATTTGGTGAAATTGAGATGAGCTAGGGTTTGAGCTCCTGGCCCTTCTTGGCTCCTGTGTTTTGTGCGACCAGAACACACACAAAGGTGTGTGTTTTGGTGTTTTTAGTTTTAATTAATAAAAACCCATTTTCTCATTTTAACCATTTTAGTCCCTCAACTTTACCAAGGTTTAAAAAGGTTACTACATCAAGTTCCCTCATTATTTTAAAACACTAGACTAACTAGATTGATATTCCTAGTTATTTAGTGGGTTCCGGGAGTTATAACCTGTTTTATTTTAAGTCCCGTTAACTCGGACTTCTTATAAACTTACTCTCTTAAAAGCTTTTATTCACGTTTTATTTAATATTAGGTTTATCTATTAAATTCCTAATATTCACCGGGTTTACTTTTACCACTAACGGTATTTTACCCATTCATTATTATTAACATGGTTTAATTACCAAATCCCGATTTCGGGGTATTACACTTTAAGTCAAAACCATATTGTCTTATAAGGGAAACTTGAATAATGTTCCTAATCAAACTAGGAGCATTCAAGACATTTTAAAACAATTTCCAAACCATTTGGAAGTTTCAAAACATAGTATCTTTTCTTGTAATGTTTATTTCTTTTGATCCTTTTGCAACGAATTGCAAACATGAGTTCCACATCCGGTATCTAATACCCATGTGTTAGAAGAAATAACATTAAGGTCAATATGTTTCATAAAGATTGTACCTGAGGTTTGCCTAGCATCCCTCTTAGTTTTTAACTCTTTGAGATAGGTTGGACAATTCCTATTAAATGCCCTATCTCACCACACTCAAAGCATGGATCGTTCATGGTAACCTTTGCCTTCTTCTCTTTTGGTTTCGGTGGTTTCGCTTTAGTCTTTCTAATCATTTCCCTTTGAATTACCCGTTTCCATTTTCAACATTTGCTTTGGTGTCGGGGTGATGCCCTTTCTAATTCCCACCCTCATTGATCGTTAGAATGGATAAAAACCCTTTTATCCATATTGAGCCTATCGAGGTGATCAATGTGGCTTTTCATCTTAAAGACATAAGATGAGTCCGATTGGGTTTCCTCCATTCGACATGCATGAAGCACTCGAACCGTTTCGAAGCGTTATACCCTTAGGAACATTTCCTACAATTGGGTAATCATGTCGTATTCTCATGATGTTCAAAACCTTTTGAATCTCGGGAATCATAATTCCTAACATGAGGCAAGAGGCTGCGTAGTATCCTCGATATACTTAATCCAATCGTCATAGGCATCCTTATCTTCCATAAGAGGTTCATCGGGATTAGAATCGTTTTCAATGATAGGTTACGGACGGTTTGGGTAATATTGTTAGCGGCCATCTACAAAATTTTACAACGTTCAATTTTAGTATTTTCGATATTATTATATTTTAATCATTAATACCCTTTTGTGTCTTATAGACAATTAATAATTAAAATCTAGAATCCAACGTTACATTTAAATATTGTTTAGGTGACCTTTATCCCTCTATTTAAATTAACAAGGTAGTCAACGTTTGACAATTGCAACCCTTTGCAACTTCTAGCCATATGGGATCGGTTAAACATCTTTATGTTTAGTTGGCATGTTTAATCCCATCAACACCTTTTGTTCGCCATGCTTCGGTGACCCTAAGTTCATGGTTTCCAAATCAAGTCGTCCAACTTACACACACATGTGAGTTTACACACATAAGTGGTTAGGTGACCTTTATCCCACGAACATGGTAAACCCACCTCGAACATACAAGTTCCCTCAAATGTGGTTAGGTGACCTTTATCCCACAATAAGAGTTTCCAAGTGTTTCGAGTGTTGTATAAAAGGATGGTGTTTGACTTGTTTTATAAAAGGGTTTTTAATATTTCAAAATTCTAGTTTAGAAAATATTATGTACCATACATTTGAATGCATTCAAATCAATGGTACTTTAGTGAAAACTAATTTTCAAGGTTCTTTTTAATAAAACCCATTTTATTATAAAATCATTAATTTTTAATAACCTTTTATTAACCAATTTTAATGATTTTTCAAAGAACCATTTTTAAGCTTGTTGTTGATTATTAGTTTGTTAAGCATGCATATCCAAATATCATCCAAACAATAAAATAAGCAACCACACAAGCATAACACATATATCAATAGGTGCATAACCATAGCCAACTATTTTGACAACACTTGTTAGCCGAAACAAGTGTGCCAAAAGGTCCTTCCTAAGGGGTGAATATTGACACAATAATGTGTCGTTGAACTCCCACTTGATCCCGCATCCGAATGCTTCAAGTCTTCTTCTTGTGTTGTGATTTCTTCACATTCATTGGTCTTCCAAATGTCTTTTATATTCAGCTCCAAACTCTTTTGGACTTCAAAAATGTGTTTTGGTTATCGGGCTAAAATACTGTTAAGAACCGTGAAGTCCTTTAGACCCGAAAATAGCCAAAACCAAAAACGCATTTTTGTGTGCATCTTCTTTTACAAAAAAAAAATTATCCTAATACATTTTTTCTAGTAAAATAAAATGCACCTAATCTATTTATTTTACATACCAAATGAAAATAAATAAATTACATAACTTTACAAATGGAAGAACAAAATAATTAATTATTACAACCTTTGAAATAATTAAATATAAATCATAACACAATCATTCAACATATTCACACAAGGTCATGGCTAGGTTATGTGCACCAAAATATATATCCACATATATATATAAAATTCAAGAAGCAAAAATGGTTTCCTTTTTACAACCTACAATTTTTCGGTCAAGAATGAAAGCCCGAAAAATGTGGGTTTTTGTCCAAACAAAACAAATCATCCAAATGACATAATTTTTCAAGATACTTTTATGCATGTAAAATTAATATCTTGAAAAACAAAAGGATAACCATGGTGAAAATTTCGGCCATAGGGTTTTACCCAAACCCGAAACCCGACAATTTCATATCCTATGAAGCATGCACTCATATAAGCGGCTCTGATGCCACTGTTGGGTTTTTGTCATGTTTATCAAAGTATTTTATCCATATAAAATAAAAAACGCAGCGAAAAATATTATTTAAAACATGTTACTTACAAGATATAAAACTCCTATTGTATGTAAAACCCAATCCCGGATCCATATACGAACATGCATGCTATCAAAATAAAACACAACCATAGAGTGTTGAGAATACTACCTTCCAAGGAGTAAAGGACATGAAGATGATGATGCTTCTTGAACGGTTGCCTTCAAGTGTAGAAGACCTCAAGCTTGTATACCCCAAGCCTTCCAACAAACACCTTGTGTTTAGCTAGGATTTAAACACTTGCAACTCACTTGAAGATCCCCTCTTGGAACCAACCCCTTGGCCGAAAATTAGAGAGTATCTTCTTGAGTTCTTGCACTTGAATTATCAACTTGAAACCCTCATGAACAACCATCATATGGCCGATTTTTCTAGAGAGCAATTTTCAATTCTTACACTTGAAAAATCAAAACTTGAATAACCCCCATAGCCGAAAATTTAGAGAGCATATTCAAGTCTTCTCCTTGTTCATCTCTAGCAAAATTATGTCTTCAAAAGTTTATAAAACATGTGAGAGAGTTACCTCCCCATTTGACCAATGCATGAACATCTAAACATGCAAAAATGCATGTATTTCAATTGGACCATTTTCTTGCCCAACCAAGTTACCACTAACACATGCAAATGCATGGTTTGTGATTGGCCAAGATTTTTAGGGAAGAACACCAAGGGGGGGGGGGGGCACCCTTTATTTATAAAAAAAAATAATTTCTTTTATAAAATAATTTTAAGTCTTGACTAATTTTATAACTTTTATAAAATTATAACATCACATGTTATAAGACTTTATACAACTTTTATTAAGTTATTTAACCCATTAAATAACAAAATAAAATACTCTCTCAAAATAAATTATCCATATAATTTATTAGTTTGTCAAGTGCAATTATTTAGAAAATCGATTTCTAAATATTATAAGTGTTAATATTTATTTGTTTGATCATATCACAAACAAATATTATAAGTGTTTGTCTAGCTTGTAATTGGGTATGACTCGACTTGGATCATAACGTACTAGCCACATGAATTTTAATATGTGTCTTGGGCATACAAAGTCCAACAAATTCGTCTTAGATTTATATCATAGAAGTTATATAAAGTTGTGTAATGAACACCGAAGATTTGATTGATTTTCATGTGCAGAATACCTCTCTACCTTATGTTAGCATGCACATATACAGTTCATAACTTGTAATTGTTGGGTTGTATGGTTTTGTTTATTATATTTTTTTTCCTTTTTTTGCTTCCCCGGTACTATATGTTGACCCGGCCGCAACGCGCCGGGTACTACTACTAGTACTATAATATCTTTTCGAGGAAACACTAGTTATATTTTATAGAGACATCTTAGAAAAAAGCATATTAACGAAACCTAATTTCGTCATGTGACTTTTAATGCAAAGTAGGAGAACATATATTATAATATAACTAGGTGATGCCCCGCCCGCGTTGCGAGGCGATGACCGAATAATTCTCAACCAATTTAAAAAACAGTACTATAGTTTTGCTACAAATAAAAAGTAAAAAGAGTGTTAGGCAGCTCTTTGACACGATTTTTAGCTGGGGGCAAACTCATATTTTTATTTTTACTTTGGGGAAAAATCAAATTTTTTTCCTGAAGGTAAAATCCTTTTTTTTAGCTAGGGAAAACCATATTTTTTATTTTGCACTGGGGGCAAAAACGTAATTTTGAATTGAGGGTGATATCGTAATTTTGAACAGATGGGAAATTCGTAAATTTTAGCTGGGGGCAAAAGCATAAATTTATTTTTAATTGAGGGCAAATACGTAATTTTAAACCGTGGGCAAAACCGTAATCAATTTGAACCGAGAGCAAAATTGAGAATTTTAGCTGGGAGCAAAAGCGTCATTTTATTTTGAACTGGGGGCAAATACGTAATATTAAACCGATGGCAAAATCGTAATATTTAAGCGGATATAAAATCATAAATTAATTAGGCCAATAACGGAGTGCCAGGCAACTGCCTGACACTGTTCCCTTGCCGCCCATGTCATCCAATAAAGGCAAACAATTGTTGCCGACAACACTTAAGTTTGTAGATGTTGAAAATATGATTTACTATTATCAAACCTAATCAACATAACAATGTTTATTTCCTATATATTCATTTCCTATATGGGGGAATAGTGCCAGGCAGCTGCCTGGCACTACCCCAATGGACCAACACGTTTATTGTTTTATATCCATTTTAAAATTACGTTTTAACCCCCAGCTCAAAATAAAATTACGTTTTTTGTCCCCATCTCAAAATTACGATCTTGCCCTAAATTCAAAATTACGACTTTGCCTGGCACTCTCCCATTGGACCAACCAGTTTATTATTTTATATCCATTCTAAAATCATGTTTTTGTCCCTTTTTAAAATTACGGTTTTGTCCACAGCTCAAATAAAATTACGCTTTTGTCCCCAGCTCAAAATTACGAATTTTCCCTCCATTCAAAATAAAATTGTGGTTTTGCCCTCAGCTCAGAATTACGTTTTCGTCCCCAGTTCAAAATAAAATTTTGTTTTTGCCCACAGCTAAAAATTGCGATTTTGCCCTCTGTTCAAAAATGTGATGTTTCCCCGTTTAAAAAATTGTGATTTCGCACTCAATTCAAAATTACGTATTTTCCCCAGTTCAAAATAAAATTATGTTTTTGCCCCCAACTCAAAATTACGATTTTACCCTCGGTTCAAAATAAAATTGTGCTTTTGCCTCTAGCTTAAAATTACGCTTGTGCCCTTAGTTCAAATTTATATTACGTTGTTATCCCAAGTTCAAAATTACGAATTTCCCCTTGTTAAAATTTACAATTTTCCCCTGTGAAAATTTACAATTTTCCCCTGCTTCAAATTTACAGTACTGCCATTACTTTAGCTTTTGGAAAATTACGATTTTACCCCGGTCAAAAAATACAACTTTCCATCAGTTAAAAATTACATTATTGTCATTGTTTTAGGTTTTTTTATCAAAAGTATAAAAGTGTTTTGTTTTAATTGGTTGACTCGATTTAATTGTTTTTCGTGTCAATGAGCTAACTAAAACTCACTCATTATTCGGTCATCGCCCCGCAACGCGGGCGAGACATCAACTAGTTTCATACAAACGTGGTTTGGAGCAAGGACTTACTTCTCGATGCTGACTGTATTAGTGATGCTTATAGTAACTTTACACAAATGAGATATTATTAATATTGTGTGATTAAGAGCTGACCCATGTAGAAACCATAGGTGCAGCCTCCCCTTTTTCAAAAAGTTATTTTTATTGTAAACCAATGGTCTATTAGCAACTAATATATAAGTATATAAACATGAGAACAAAACTATAAAATCATGTAGAGAATAGAACATGGAGAATTCTTATTCATTAATCAATCTTCACCATATAAAAATGGCTCTATATATTTAGGCATATACATTAATACAAAAGAAATTGAAGAGATAGTAGTTATGTATGTGGATAGTCACCATATAAATGACTCATTTATAACACTCCCCCTTGACTATCCACATACTTTTAATACGCTTGGTGATACTGCCTCGTTAAAAACCTTGCTAGGAAAACCCAGTGGGACAAAACCTCAGCTAAGGGAAAAAGAGTGCAGCACGTATTTTCTTATTCTGATACTTCTGGATCAGGTATGTTGCATCGTTAAAAACCTTACTAAGAAAATCCAATGGGACAAAACTTAGTTAAGGGAAAAAGAGTGCAACTTGAAAAAATCTCCCCCTCATTATAATATGTATCCTTTAAGTAACATGTGTCCATCTTCCTCGAATGTTACTCAAAACTTTTGTAGAATAATTTGTTGTTTGATGCCTTGAAGTGCAATACTTTATATTGAGTAATGTTGTAAAATCTTCTTGTGAGACTTCTAGTGCTTCCTCTTGCAAACAAATACCATAAGATCCACTACTATGTTGTGTTACATTCTTTACATCTACAAGACTAACGAAACTAGTTTTCATAGGTTAGTAAAATATAAACACATATCACTCTTACCTTTAGGGTATCGACATATCTGCTTTAGCATTCAAATGTCTCCTCATTGGACATGTACTATATCATGTTAATAAATTCAAATAAGAAAAACATATTATGCATAGATAGAAATAAATACTAATGCACAATTGCACTTTAGCCATGATACTTTTGGAATGAGAATCCATACTTTGGTAGGAGATGATAATAGTCATTTCTTATAAAAAAAATAACTTAATAACCTTTAACATACTTTAAGGTTCAACAATGTCCATACTAAAATATCCAAACATCATCTTCTAGATGTACTTGAGGAATTAGTAAAATATGATTACATATATACTCGAACTGCAGTTCAAGTAATAATTAGACCGTGCCAAGGTCATTCAAAAATTCTCCCTCTAAAAGCTCAACAATTTCTCTCGATGATGCCTAGACATCATCACTGTAAACTCTGATTATTGTGAACTTTTAAAAGTAGAACGTCGATAAAACATGGCTAATTTAATCAAACTTGTATCCTTCTTTATACAAATATCTCAAGTTGTATAACACTCGATCTAATATTTTAGTCCATACATATTCTATGAACTTGATATAGTACGTTCTTGAGGTTTTGAAATCATTAATGTTTCTAGCATTATCAATCCATGAGAGAATTCTTTCCAACTTATCCAAATATGCATGTGCTTTCACTCTTAGAAGTTTTGTTATATAAACTTGCCCTTTTAACACATAGATATCTATATCATATGCAAAAATATCAAGAACACTTGCTTTTATCTCCAAAATTCATATTGTACCATGTTTGTACACAGTGTACATTGAGATGCCATAATAACTAGGTACACATTTTCTATGTATGTTTATTGGAGTATTGGTGTTCTATAATTACATCCATAAGGTGTTTCAATTAACCTCTTAAGCACTCAAATGCTTTAGGATACTCATGGGGAGTTCCAATTATATTCAATTCAATAATATATACAACATGTATATGTATTCAGATCTGAATTTATATAATAATCATAATATTCTCGAGAACTTATTTTGTATGACTTAGTATCAAGTGATACATAACTTTCATAAGACGCGTGTAAATTATCTTTTATATATTACCAGACTAATAAGATATTGGAAAGTCAATGCATCCACCACTGAAAAATACGTTTTCTCATAATCAATCGTAGGTATTTGTGAAAATTCTTGTGCCCCCAATTTTGAGTTATATCACTTAATTTGATTTTCACATGATTCGCGTAAAAGACACTTTTGTATCCAGCATATTTTACAACTTCAGTTGTATGGACTGTTGGTCCAGAAACTTTCCATTTCATTAGAGAACTAAACTCTGCCTTATTTGCATCTTTCTATTTTGGCCATTCATTTCTTAATATTCATTCATAGGCAGATCTTAAATCTTGATCCTCATCATTTAATCATTTAAGCGCTACAATATATACAAAAGTATAACGACGTCGATTTTTATTTCGATTCCATACATATCTTTAGACATGATACAACTTGGCGAGATCTCTTTATTTTCAGGCACCTGAGGTTCTTCTTGAACCATCATGTCTATTGTCCCTTCAGGGGATCTTATTACTATAACCTCTACTTGACCATCTTAGTTACTTGCTCCAATTTTCGAGGAATTTTATTGTTGGAATCAACTAGTCTTCCACGCTATAGGCGTGCAATAGACTCATTACAAAAATATGTGGTTGTCCTCTTGGGACACAAAGACAACTGGAGCATAAGCAGTTGATTATGTGACTTACTTAGTCACTCTATTTGGTCAGTGAACTTGTCTGGTAATTTGTTCCTTAATATTGGAAAATGAATTATACTTTAAACTACTAGTTCATAGTTTATAGTCTGAGGATCAAGATGACATGATAATTCATTTCACTTTTCACTTTCCAACTGCTTGTTGTCTCCCCCTAATGTTGGAACCATTCATTCACTAAAGTGAAAACCAATGAGCCATAAACGAATTTCTCACTAATGGCTTTAAGTATTTAATCATAGATGATTATTTATACCCAACATATTCTCAAACTTTTTAGAAGTTCCATCTTTGTGCGGTGTGGTGGATGAGTTTCAATATATGTCGCACAACCAAAATCTTTGATGAGACATCTTTGGTTCCTGACCAAAAACCAACTATATGGGGAGAACTATAACTTATTGGCTTGATGTGAATTGATGATACTATATATAAAATTACATGTACCTAAATGAACTTTTGTTCCTCTCATGATCATTGGCTTTGTAACCAATAGTATACGTTTAGTGATCATCTCAACAATAACACTTATTCCAATGATCGTTAATAACTTGGGAATCAAATTCACTATTATCAAATAAATATACTAATCTGGATTAATATGCTTGCTATCACATTAGCTAAGCCACAATCACACAAGCTTCAGGTTGTGGATTTGCTAACCATTTAGGATGCATCGATTTTAAAACACTAAATGGTATCATGTTTGTATATTTATTTCCGTTATCATTTCCAGAATATTTGGGGATTCACACCCTACTTTTGTTGATCAGTACTTAACTTCACTTGAGAGCAAACATGACATGTATAATTATCAAGATAATCTTCTGGTTCTTCGATACCTTTCACATCATCATTAATGACTCGGTGTGGTCTAACCGGTCATGCCAACTAACTAAATACTTATGATCCATAAACCTTTGGATTATGATCGCATATGTATTACTTGCACGTATGTAATACAAAATGTAAGATACAAGAGAATGTATTATAACTTCAAAGTTTAAACCAACATGTTATATGGTCATTCCTTAGTTTGCCACTTTTGGTGGTCGATCTCATTATGACTATTGTTACAATTCTAATAGTCGATCTCATCATGACTATCATTTCAATTATTGTAGTCGATCTCATTATAATTTCTAATGGTTGATCTCATTATCAACATGATCATCATTGTATTTTTCTGAATGATCAATATATATTCATTTCATGGATCAAAGTAAAACCAAACAATTTTCACGGTTTCCATTATTTACTCGGACATATAAATCTAAATTCATTTAGAACCTTTTGTTTCTTTTTAATGATATTGCTACCTTAGGATCATATTTGAGGTTTGACAAACAAAGTTTGTTTTATCCGATTTTCCCTTATAAATAAATATATCTTTGTTGTCCGAGTCATATAATATTACCGGTCTAACATCTCACGACCATTTAAAACTTGATAATGAGATACATGGAGTATGACACTTTGGGTGTCAAATCTACGCATATTTCTCCTCTTTCATGAGAGTGACAATAAACCATGATCTGGTTTAATAGTTCTATTCAATATTATCGATGCAAAGAAATGATAGCATATAGAATACAAGATATAGATAGCAACAAATCATTCAATACATGATCTCATAGCATGTCATCATATAAAAACAACTTATAATAGGCCTTTATGAAATAAGAAACCTTTTCATCACTAATAAGCAAAAGTATATAATTTATGTAATAACTTATCATGGTATAACCAATCACAAAGATATGATATAACCAATCACAAAGATATCTTATATATATTCGTTACTTTGAAACTTAAACATATATCTCTTTCAAGTTCTCAGATCATTTATTATTTGAAAATT
This sequence comes from Helianthus tuberosus, assembly GCA_030545235.1. Classification (NCBI taxonomy): domain Eukaryota; kingdom Viridiplantae; phylum Streptophyta; class Magnoliopsida; order Asterales; family Asteraceae; genus Helianthus; species Helianthus tuberosus. Next base: position 13,145 of record JARYGA010023107.1, on the reverse strand, counting down.
GGAATATTGATGAACTACATAACGTACTCAATTTTTTCTTCTCAAATATTGATATTTAAAAAAAAACTAATGACATCAAATAAGCAATCTATATATTGCACATATGAATCATATAGCAATGGTCATTATTTTATACAAGCAATAATAATAATTAATCAAAAATTAAATTATTAAACATTATGACATAGCCTAATGAATGCATGAGAAATACCAACATCGTTAGAAAGGGTTTCTCTAATAACAAATAATGATATATAGCAATAGGAATCAATTACATGAATTTCTTATATGCAAAATTTGTTATAAATTCTAGTATAACCCTAGTATAAATACCAAATGTTATTTTTATAATCATACTATAACAATAATAATACATTGCATTATAGATTGTATACTTTATTTAAAACTAAATCAAGTGATGTTTCCAATGAGTACTACACACATAACACATTTATATTGTGTAAAAGTCCTTTGGCATACTATATATTAACAATGACTAATGAAAACAATTAATTACGATCCACATTAATATTTTATCTTCTTTTTACGGCCAACAAGCAAACAATTTCAGTTAAAGGAATAAAAATGACTTCACTTGGGGTTTAACAGAAAAAGCGTATATATTATGTCCTTGATTGAGTAGTAAAACTTTATAAGATAAGATATTCTTTTCGATCAATTAAAAAAAAGCATAATTTTTTTAAATAAATTATCATGGTATAATTAATTATAGTGTAACAAAAAAAAAATATATCCCACGTATACATATCTGTCATGTTAATTTGAAACTATGATTTTAACATATCATCATTTGTTTACTAGTAAATAAGCTCATCTTTTTTACTTTTTATAATTATGTAGTCACGTATAATCGTAAAAGTATCACAAGAGTCTCAATGCTATAATATGAATTTCAAATAAATTCCAAATGTTGCACGGAATTCGAAAGAATCAAAAGGATTATTTCCTTTTGACTGTTGATATCACCTCTAGATGACATAAATTCACATGAAATTTTTTTTAGATGCTACCTAACGTGAAAAATTGAAATAATTTAACTTCATGTGTCAAAATCAAAACTAATAGACAAAAAAAAAACATTAAATTGCCTAATTACTGTTGCATACATTGTTCTTTGATTATAATCCAAATCCAACCTTTCAAACGTTATTCATATACAATGGGTAATTATTTAACTATATCTTTTTATGTATGCACCAAAATTAATATTTTGGGGTATATGTCCTCAATTCATTTTTTGTGTTATCAATAAATTAAAATATACTAAATAACAAAATATCAATATTTTTACACTTAGAAATATATTATATCAAAAACTGAAACTTAAGTAGTCCTCTACAATTGTAAATAAAACAGTATAACGTCTTCATTATTTAAATAATCTTTTGAGATTGATATAAATTGAATCAAAACAGAGATTTAATTAGATAGTTAAATAATCTTTGAATTCGTTGTCTCATACAACAAACTCCCATTTCCAAATTAAAATTCAATTCAAATCAATATAATATTATAATTCGTCAATGCATATCAACAGGATGTGTATATGTATTATGAGCAATAAGTTTCTATGTTGTTACCTTATTTGCTACTTGAGATAGGTTCGTGATTGCGGAATGGAACGACCCGTCAAACTAGTGATGGGTGGGATGTTGGTGATGGTTGTTGTCAAGTGAGACTCGCAATTGGTGGCTCCAGTAGGCAATATTAACTTGAACAAAACAATAGAGAATCGCTACCGCTGTGGTTTTTTCGACAAGAGCACCGTCGTGCTGATAACGTATTGTAAACCAATGGTCTATTAGCAACTAATATATAAGTATATAAACATGAGAACAAAACTATAAAATCATGTAGATAATAGAACATGGAGAATTCTTATTCATTAATCAATCTTCACCATATAAAAATGGCTCTATATATTTAGGCATATACATTAATACAAAAGAAATTGAAGAGATAGGAGTTATGTATGTGAAGAGTCACCATATAAATGACTCATTCATAACAATTTTAGTGTTATTAGACGTTAAAATGAACGTGTTATGTGTTTTTATTAGAATGAATAAAATATTGGAATATCTTTTTGTGGAAACACTTGCTATCTCCCCTTTTTCAAAAAGTTATTTTAGTGTTATTAGACGTTAAAATGAACGTGTTGTGTGTTTTTTATTAGAATAAATAAAATATTGGAAAATCTTTTTGTGGAAACACTTGCTATCTTCCCTTTTTCAAAAAGTTATTTTAGTGTTATTAGAGTTAAAATGAACGTGTTATGTATTTTTATTGGAATATCTTTTTGTGGAAACACTTGCTATATATGATAGAGGCCTCTTAAAAAATATATTAACGAGACCTAATTTCGCCACATGACTTTGAACACAGCGTAAGAGAAAATATATTATAATATAGTATGATTTACTCTTAAGAAAACTAATCAAACATGAACATTTTTTTATTTCATATAATTTCGATTGGAGCAAGGATTTAATTCTCGATCCTTACCTTTATTAGTGATGCTATGTAGAAATTTAATAAAAAAAAATGAGAATTAATTAGTGTTGAAAGGACTAGGGCTGTTCATGAGCCGAGCCGAGCCGAGCTAGGACAAGCTCGGGCTCGGCTCGATTATAAACCGAGCTGGCTCGGCTCGATTATGAACCTTCTCACCATTCACATCTTGAGGATAACCTTTACGGCGACGGTAAGTTGAAGTTTTCGATGATGTTGGGACACCACGACTCTTGGAATTCATCCCGGTTCGATCGGATCTACAACTGCTTGCATACACACACATTCAGATTTCAGGTATGAGCAAATAATCGAATTAACTGAACTGAAACCAAAATAACCTAACTAACCAAACAGAAACCAAAATAACTGGACTGACCAAACCGAAACCAAAAATAATCAAATTAACCGAGCTGAAACAAACCATATTAACCGAACCAAAACCAAAATCAGCAGCTTAAGCCTTGACCGAACTGAAACCAAACTGGACTGACCAAACCGAAACCTAAAATAATCGAATTAATAGAACTGAAACCAATATAACCTAATTGATTGAACCAAAACCAAAATAACCGAAGCAAAACCAAATTAGCAGCTTAAGCCTTAATCGAACTGAAACCAAAATAACCAAACTGAAACTAAGATAACCGAAGCAAAACCAGATTAGCAGCTTAACCAAAATAACCTAATTGACAAAACCGAAACAAAAATTACCGAACTGAAACTAAAATAACCTGATTAACCAAACCAAAATATAATTATTGACCGAACCAAAACCAAATTATCCACAAAAATGAACCGAATCAACCGTATATATTCCAGTTATCACGTACAAATTCAAAGTATAAGATCACTAACAAATTCAAAGTATAAGTTATATATGAAAATCCAGTACCTTCCAACAGCCGAATAAATCTTCATTAGGTTCTGATGACAGTGGTCATCAGGTAAATTTTCAGCAACGATTATGCGTGACTACAGAATAAAAAACAAAAAAAAATATTAAACACATGCAAATTGAATGTTCTAGAATGTTGATGGTCAAAGACGCACTTGCAACTCTTCCATATCGGGTTCAGTTAGAGGATGTAGACGTTTGACTTTTTTCCCCATCTTCACTGACACACTCTCTACCAGCATCATTGATTCTATTCTACTTGGATCCAGCAAGATCCACGAGTGTAATCCTGCTTGTTCTTGAACTACCTAAATTCTTTGAGTCCTGAATCACGATTTGGTTACAAAGATTCAGAAGTTGAACACAAGTACACATCAAATAGAGTGCGAATCTTCTTAGTTTATTGCAGCAACTTAGTAAAGAGCAGATTCTGGTATCCAGTAACTCTCTCTATGTCCATTGTCTTTAAAGCGGACAATCAATTCCACATGTTCAGCATCATTAAGATCCACTATTTTATTTTCGCTTTCCAGTGGCTTCAAGCTTGTTATCCCTCATCAAATCTTGGTTCCAGTTTCCCACATTTAGGTCGCGAGATCTTTAAAATAGCGACCTAAATTCAAAACATGTAAATCGAATCCCAATACACTACATGAATATCACTGATTCGAATAAAAAACACCTCAATTGAACACCAACCATTTGCAGCAAAAACATATGCAGTGAGAAAATGAACCCAAATGCCAAAACTAGAAAAAAAAAGTTCAAGAAAAAAAAAGAATCTTGATAATGAGACCCTGCACTGAAGATTAAAAGTATATACAAACTAATCCATATATTATCATTACTCTCGCTAATCCATATATTATCATTACTCTCGCTACTGCCTCTTATGAAAATGAGACCTTGTATCCGATTTTGCTCTATCAAGCTGTCTTTTTATAAAAATATGATTCTTAATAAGAACTACAAGGAAGATTAAAAGTATATACAAAATATCTAACTATATGCAATAATGCAAAGAAACTCACCGAGTAAGTTTTCTCAACCTCTGAAATGAGTGAAACCCAAGAATCGAAGTCCAATGAGTCACCAGCAACAACTTCATAAGCTTCTTCAGGAGAACAAACTGCGAATTAATTGCAGAATTAGAGCTGAACTATAGCTTTTGAAGCATAAATAGGGTGATCCGATTGTGGTTCATGATAAAAAAATTCAGAAATCAAAAACCCTAAAATGACTGGTTACATGAGAAAGAGAGCCCCATCCAAACACCATTATCTGAATCGGATGAGATGAAGGTGAAAGGTATGTAGTCCAAACCTGAATCGGAACCGGAGTTGAATCACCATTATTTGAATCGGAACCGGAGTTTAATACCGTAGTCCAAACCTTTATCTTGTTCAAAACCTACAAAACAAAAATTAGGGTTTACATGAGAAAGAGAGCATCTGAGAGAGATGATTTTTAGAGAGCATCTGAGAAAGGGTTTACCATAGTATAATCTGCATCCGGTTGAATCACCATCTAGTGAGAGAGAAAGAGAGCATCTGAGAGAGATGATTTTTAGATTTTGAAGACATTTATTGTGAGAGAGATTATAATAAGTTATTTGAATTTGAAATTTAAAACACCCGCTTTTTTATTGAGATCATTTTTAGATTTTGCCATTTTAAATTATGATTTATTAACATGAGTGGAGATACAATAGGAAGTTTATTTGGCTAGGAAGGTTAGGAAGTGATCTTAACCATCCATTTAGTCAATCAAGGGCTAAGATTAAATGATGGAAATTGAAGGGAAGAAAAGAGGCGCGTGAGTTTGTTTAGGGGCATTCTAGTCAATCCAAGGCAATAGTTTCTCTCTCCTCCAATTCCCCCCCATTTTTTAAACATTAATAACTCTTTCATACGACATTTTTTTTTATAAAAATTGCACCAAAAAAACGAGCGTTTTTTTATCTTTAAAACGAGTATACTATTGCGATATTTTCAAAAAAAAAATTTAAAAACCCAGTTGTGTAAAACGCAATAGAAAAACCCCCAGTTACGTAAAACGCAATGAAAAAAAACCTAAAAAATGACATTTTTCTAAAACGCAATGCACAAAAAACACAAAAAAATGTCTTATTTGTAAAACGCAATGGCCAGAAAACACAAAGAAATGTCTTATTTCTAAAATACAATAGCCTAAAAACTCAAAAGAAAATGTACTTTCTAAAACGCAATGGACTAAAAACACATAAAAATGTGTTTTTACCTAAAACGCAATGCACCAAAATCACAAACAAATGTCTTATTTCTAAAACGCAATAGACCAAAAACACTAAAAAAATGTTTTTTTCCTAAAACGTAATGGACAAAAAACACAAAAAAATGTGTTTTTTCTAAAACGCAATGGACAAAAAAACACAAAAAAATGTGTTTTTTCATTCTTTTGTAAAAAGCAATGGATTAAAAACACATTAAAATGTGTTTTACCTAAAACGCAATGGAACAAAAAACACATAAAAATGTGTTTTTTCAATCTTTTGTAAAACGCAATAGATAAAAAATTGTGTCTTTTCATTCTTTTGTAAAACGCAATGGATAAAAAACACATAAAAATGTGGTTTTTCATTTTTTTGTAAAATGCAATAGACAAAAAACACACAAAAATTGTGTTTTTTCATTCTTTTGTAAAACGCAATGGATAAAAACTGTGTTTTTTCATTTTTTGTAAAACGCAATGGACAAAAAATACCAAAAAACTTATGTTACGTGTCATTTGTTAGGATATTAGAACCAAAAAAATAATAAATGACCTACACTATGAGTTTTGTTTCATCAAACTCAACATAAATGAAAAAACTACATAAAACGCAATCAAAGTGAAAACTTTAAAAATCACAAAAACATCAATAAAAAATATGTAGTGTCATTTGGTGGAGGTATGAGAAACAAAAAGAATACTCAAACCAAATTCATTTCTAATTCATCAAACCCAAAAACATAATCAGACAAAAAATATGTAAAACGCAATATAAGTCAAAACCTTAAAATCATTACACAACATCAATTAAATAGCTTACCTGTCATTTCCAATACCAATGTTAAAAGAACTACTGCAAAAGTCCATACAAAATCATCTTTTCGTGTAAAACCATTTCACTCAACAAACAATTTTTTAATAAAAACTAGGAGACATTATCTTCACACTCCAATGCTTAATCATCTTCAACATCATTCAATCGAACTGCAGTCTCTTCATCACCAAAGCCCAAGCACGTGCCGACGTCACGCACATGTTCGTCGTCGGATTCAATGGTGTTGCGAGTGAGAGTGGAGAGAAGAACGACGGGGAGGGTTGTGGTGGCGGCGAGCGATGGAGTGGTGGTGGTAGGCGACGGCGGCTGTGATGGTGACGGTGACGGTGGTGGTGGTGACGATGGTGGTGTGAGCTGAGATGAATTGTAAAAGAGAAAACTGGGTTTTCTTAGAACAAGGGTTTCATGAGACTAATTTATGGTTGACGAAAATACCCTCCTTCAAATTTCAATTTTGCCAGGTGTCACAACCTCATTCCTTCCTAGCCTTCCTAGCCAAAACAAACTTCCTATTTGATCCTCTCCCTTAATAACATTTTATAAATCACGAATTATGACATCACCTTGGACTATGTGACATAGTTGAGAACTTGACACGTAGGCAAACTTACATCAGTCTCTAATCTCCTTTAATAGATAGTATAGATGATTTACTCTTAACAAAGCTAACATAACATTAAGATTTTTATTTCATATTAATTTCGTTAGGAAGGACTTATTTCTCAATCATGACCTTTATTAGTGCTACTATGTAGTAACTTTTAAGGACTTATTCAATTCTGACATTTATTACTGATGCTATGTAGTAATTTTACACAAATGAAAGATTATTAATATTGTGTGCTTAAGAGCGGATCCAGATAGAAATCATAGGGGTAGCCTCCCCTCGCTTTCAAAAAAATTATTTTAGGGTTCTTTATACATTAAATTGAGCACGTTATGTGTTTTTATTGGAATGAATAAAATATTAGAGTATCTTTTTGAGGAAATAATTTCTATATTTGATGCAATAATCTCTAGATCAAGTGATGGATGGTTTGCATTTCTTTTGAGAGATGCAGGTTCGACTCCTACTTGGTGCAGAGTGAGGCACTGGTGGGCAATGATAGGAGACCCAGGGAAACCTGGGTTGGATCCTTGAGCCAAACGGGTTTTACCTGTAATTTCACTGTCGTGCCTATGGACGAGTGGGTTACGGTAGTGGACTCGGGTTACTCTCGGAGTACTCCGTTTGTCCAGTGGGTACTCGTGAGTGCTCGGGATTGAGTTTGTTGGCCGTTCAAAAAAAAATTTCTATATTTGATAGAGGCCTCTTAAAAAAACCATATCAATGAAACCTAATTTTGTCATGTTACTTATAACTCAAAGTAAGAGAACGTATATTATAATATAATATGATTTGCTCTTAGACCATGTGTAGTGGGCAAGATTCTGGGCGTTTTTTCCTCAATCACGCCTGAAAACGCCCCCCCCCCCCACCCTCTCCGGCGTGATCCGACATTTTTTGCAAAAAAAACCCTACCGGCGTGCTTTGAATCACGCTAAAATTGCAAATTTTTGGCCAATCAGATAAGACCAGGTGGGTTTAAAGAGATAGAGATGGAGATAGCTGGAATTTTTGCCGGAATGAGACGAATTCGAGTCGGAATGGGTTTTGTGGTTAGCCGGAATTGTTGCCGGAAAAGTCGGTATAAAAAACGAAGAAGAGGATGAAATGCAGAAAATGTTTTAGAAGTTGAGTTTTGACAACTTTGGTCCCTGTGTTTTAGATATGGTTTTAAATTTAACTTTTGAACTTTTGAATTTTGGTCCTTGTGGTTTAGATATGTAATGTTTTCTATTTAACTTTTGATTTTTTTTAAGAATGTAATGTTTTTTATTTAAATGAAATTTAATTAGTTTTAATAAAAAAATTTAATAATTGTGTAATGATTGACGGGGCATTATTGGGCATTATCCCACTACACCCTTTTTTGTAAAAACGCCCAATAATGCCCCCTTGCTGACTGGACTGGCACATGGCGGAAAACGCCCAAAGGTAGGGGCATTATTCACTAAACCACTACGCATGTTGTTAAGAAAACTAATAAAACATGATTTTTTTTATTTCAAACAAGATTCGTTTGGTGCAAGAAGTTATTTCTCGATCTTTTATCTTTATTAGTGATGCTATGTAGTAACTTTACACAAAAACTAATACTATGTCCTCAAGGGCACCCCCATGTAGAAAACTATGGGGGTAGCCTCCCCCGTTTCCAAACAATATTTTAGGGTTACTTATACATTAAATTGAACATATTATGTGTTTTTATTGGAATGAATAAAATATTAGAATACATTTTTGAGGAAACTCTTGTTATATTTGATAGAGGTGACTTATAAAAAGCATAATCACAAAACCTAATTAAGATTTTTATTTCATGTAATTTTTGTTTGAAGCAATGACTTATTTTTCATTTATGACCTATGTTAGTGATGCTTTATAGTAACTCTATATATACGAAAAATTATTAGTACTTTGTGCTTAGGGGCGGACCTATGTAGCAACCATGGACAGCCGCCCCCATGAACAAAGCAAGTTTGCTAGTGTTATTTACACATTAAAACCCTGATCGCCTTACATGTTTTTAATGGAATGAATAAAGTATCAAATTATCTTTTTGTGGAAACACTTGTGTATTTTACAGAGATGTCTCAAAAAACATATTAACGAAGATGTGACTTTAAACACACAATAAGAGAACATATATATATTATAATATAATATGATTTAATCTTAACAAAACTAAAGAAACATGAGGATTTTTTATTTCATAAAAACTAGTTATTTTCCACCCGCGCGTTGCGGCGGGACCCAATGACTACAAAAGGCGTGTCAGCAACGGCAAACAGATACCGAATATCAAAGCATAAATAAAATGACGTGGTAAGGATAGTCGCTCCGTCATAAGAAAACGATTTTACATAACCTAATATATAATAATAGGACCCACACGTCCTACACGTTGGAAATTCGGTTGTTTTCAGTTCAGTTCAGTTATTATCAAAACATAAATAAAATGACGTGGTAAGGATAGTCACTCCGTCATAAGAAAACGATTTTACATAACCTAATATATAATAATAGGACCCACACGTCCTACAGGTTGGAAATTCGGTTGTTTTCAGTTCAGTTCAGTTATTACGGTGCTAAGACGTTAAAATATGGATGAGCTCGGTACCGGTAACGGCAGCGGCAGCGAAAGTACCGATCCGGAAAATCATCGAAATTAGGTACCGGCACCGAAAATGCTCGGTACAATACGGTATGGTATTTGAAGGTAAAAATCAATAAATACAGGTATGGTGCTAGACCGGTGTCGAACCGAAAGTAACGATTCTGAAAACGCCAAAATGTGGGTACCAAATTGGTACCGAAAATGATTTGGTATAGTAAATTTAGTACCGATACGATACCGGTTCGTTTACAGAATTTGATACGATTTGCTCATCAATATTCTAAATATCCAAGTTAATTTTACATGCTACAATCCATTCATTACAAAAAAAAAAAGACAAAAAAGAAAGCAAAATAAGTTGTTGTGTATATAAAACCTCATTCAAATGAAATACAGTTTACTTACTGTGTGTATGAAAAGTAATATAAACGGTGCAATTACTTGCATTGTTGCGTTGCTACAGGATTTGATGAGCTCGTTACCAACCGGTACCGAAAATACTATTACCGAAATCCCCAAAAGTGGGTACCGGTACCGAATATACCTAGTATGGAACGGTTCGGTACCGATCGGTACTGGTACGACACCGGTATTTGAGGGTAAAAACCGGTGAATATTTGTGCAGAACCGGTACCAAAAATACACCGCTTTGGTAAATTTGAGACCGGTACCTATACCCAATACCATTTGCTCATATTCCAATCTAATTTTAAATAATTCTAATCTAATTCTAATTTGAATTTGAATTTGAATTTAATATTAAATTATTTATCATATATGAATTTTAATTTAATATTAAATTACTGTTCATTGAGTTTCTTTTTTATCATATATGAATTTTGTTTGGAGCAAGGACTTATTTCTTAATCGTGACCATTATTAGTGATGCTATGAAGTTCTCAAAAAGTTTTTTGTTATTATTTATACATTAAAATGAACATAACTTGTCAATGATCTCTAGATCAAGTGGTGGAGAGTTTGTATTTCTCTTTAGGGATGCATGTTCAACTCCTACTTGGTGCAGAGTGAGACACTGGTGGGCAATGATAGGAGACCTAGGGAAACCTGGGTTGGATCCTTGAGCCAAACGGGTTTTACCGGTAATTTCACTGTCGTGCCTAAGGGCGGGTGGGGTTACCGGGTTTTCCCCAGAATTGGTGGTGGACTCGGGTTACTCTGGGAGAACTCTGTTTGTCCAGTGGGTGCCCCGAAAATGCTTGGGATTGATTCTGTTGGCCGTTAAAAAAATAACATAACTTTTTGTTATGTGTTTTTATTGGAATAAATAAAATATTAAAATACCTTTTTTTGGAAACACTTGCCATATTTAATAGAGGTGTCTTAAAAAAGCACGTTAACGAAACCTAATTTGGCTATATGAATTTTAACGCAAAGTAAGAGAACATATGTTATAATATAATATGATTCACATTAACAAAACTAATAAAAAATTACAACTTATATTTCATATAAATTTCGTTTGTAGCAGGACTTATTTCTCAATTCTGACCTTTATTAGTGGTTCGATGTAGTAACTCTATACAAATGAGAGATAGGTGGTGTCTTAAAAAAGCAAATTAACGAAACCTAATTTCGCCATATGAATTTTAATGCAAAATAAGAGAACAAAAGTGATAACATAATATGATTCACTCTAAACAAAGCTAATCAAACATTATGATTTTTATTTCATATAAATTTGGTTTGGACCTTTGTTAGTGATTCTATGTAGTAACTTTACACAAATAAAAGATAATTACTACTATATGCTCAGGGGCGGACCCATGTGGAAACTGGAAACCATGGGGCAGTTACCCACCATGAACAAAGTATGCTTGTGTTATTTATACATTAATCTTCCAATCACGTTACGTGTTCTCTTTGAATAAGATATTAGATTATCTTTTTGAGTTATATTTTATAGAGACGTCTTAAAAAAACATATTAACAAAGCCTAGTTTCGGCATGTGACTTTTAACGCAAAGTAAGAGAACATGTAATATAATATAATATAATATAATATAATATAATATAATATAATATAATATAATATAATATAATATAATATAATATAAATAGAGACGTCTTAAAAAAACATATTAACAAAGCCTAGTTTCGGCATGTGACTTTTAACGCAAAGTAAGAGAACATGAATATAATATAATATAATATAATATAATATAATATAATATAATATAATATAATATAATATAATATAATATAATATAATATAATATAATATAATATAATATAATATAATATAATATACTCTTAACAAAACTAATCAAACATTGAAGAATTTTATTTCATGTAAATTTGGTTTGGAGAAAGTACTTATTTCTCGATCCTGACCTTTATTAGTGATGTTATGTAGTAACTTTATACAAACACGAGATTATTAGTATTGTGTGTTCAGGGACGGACCCATGTAGAAACCATGGGGGCAACCGCCCCCATAAAAAAAAGTATGGAAGTGCTAAAATGGATTAATACTAAGGTTAACCTCACGGAACCAGGGTTAAAAGCTATAGACACATCTCAAGACCTAATTTAGGTAAAATTACTATTGCTATGGATTCTTATGTCTTTTTTCTAGTTTCCAGATTCTTCCCGTATGTAACCTATATGTTTTACCAACTATGATGTTAAGCTATCTATTACCGATTATGGTTTCAATCTCTAATTTAACAAACGTCTATATAACCTAGAGATAGAAGATACCGAATCTAACATGCATAACCTCATAGAAAGATTGATACAACCACATAATCAACATCACAATCAATACTTAACATATACACATGTTAGATCTTCAATTTCTCGTATATTCACTCAGTTCTTCTTCAAACAGTACTCCAGTGGTCTTTTTCGTCCTTTCGGCTGTCAAAAGTGTCTCTCTAGGGTTTCCCATTACGTGATATAAATAGGCGCCCCAAAGTAGGGTACGTGTCGTACCATCATTAATCTAGGCCCACTATGTTCCAACTTCATTCCTTCTCTATGTCGGAGGAGAGTACCGGCCATACTCATAAAGTAATAGATTTTTTTTCCTGAAAATTAAACTTCATTAAACCACCTCCGACCCAACTAGGCAAAAGGCCAAACAAACAACAACACCACCCTCCCCACCCAAACGGGCAAGGGGCAACCACACCCGGAAAGCCACCGAGCAAGCAGTGAACAAATGCTCCACCGTTTCCTCGGAATCGCCGCATAACGGACACATGACCGAGGTAATATCCACATTCTTTCTTCTTAAATTGATTCTCGTAGGGAGCCTATCCATATTGCCTCTCCAAGCCAAAATATTGCACTTGATAGGTACCCTTTTACACCAAGCAAAATTGGGAAGGGGACTATTACCTGTATCTATAATCAAAGCCTTTTTGACTGACTTCGCCGAGAAACCCTT